>JAWRVZ010000506.1:147500-175000 GCA_037043235.1 Rhodeus uyekii
CTCACTCTCACACTCTCTCTCACTCCTCACTTTCACACTCTCCCTGTATAACACACAGTTTCTCTTACACTCTCTCATACACACTCCTCACTCTCTCTGTCTCACACTCTCTCCCCCTCTCACACACACTTCTCACTTTCACACTCTCTCACACACACACACACACACACACTCACTCACTCTCTCACACTCCTCACTCTCACACTCTCTCTGTCTCACACACTCACACACACTCCTCACTCTCTCTGTCACTCTCTCTGTCTCACACTCTCTCCCCCTCTCACACACACTTCTCACTTTCTCACTCTCTCACACACACACACACACACACACACTCACTCACTCTCTCACACTCCTCACTCTCACACTCTCTCTCACTCCTCACTTTCACACTCTCCCTGTATAACACACAGTTTCTCTTACACTCTCTCATACACACTCCTCACTCTCTCTGTCTCACACTCTCTCCCCCTCTCACACACACTCCTCACTTTCACACTTTGTCTCACTCTCACACTCTCTATCTCTCCCTCACACACTCCTCACTCTCTCTCTCTCTCTCTCTCTCTCTCTCAGAGCTGCCGCTGGAGAAGCTGTCACTCATGCCGTCTCTGAAGAGTGTGGATGTGAGGTGTAACCCGCTGACGACAGACGCCGCGTCGTTCCCGCATCAGTTCACGCTCCTGACATAAACACGCGAGGAGCGACTCGTCCGTCTCTCTCTCTCCGCTGCTGTTGTGTTTTCATGCACTGGAACGCATGCTGTGCCTCAGAACTGCTCAATAAATATTTATTAAACTCTTCAAACATCTCGTGGTTTGTGTCGGACAGACGCGCTCCGTCTGTGAAGGGAACAACTCAAAAATAAATTCAAAAGGAGAGATGTTCTTTTTGATATTTATCTTCCGTAACGGCCTTGCATTTACTATGAATATTTAATGCGGTTTTATCGTATTTATTACTGTAATTGTGGCTCTTGAGATTCGCCGCTTCGGACACAGAGGTTGTTTGTTTCTGTGGCAACGTTCACTAAATGTTTCCATGTGTTTGTTATTTATGTAAGTTACATTTATTTAGTTTTTCCTTTTGAACAATATACAGAAGCACAGGATGTGCATCAGATTACAGGTTAATAAAACTGCATACTGAACAGAAATACGTCTATAGAAGAATGAAATATGTATTATTTAACTACATTTAAAGGGATAAATGACTCTCTCTCTCTCCCTTTCTATACATATATAGTGTAATTGTGTATATATTCATATATACACATGTAAAATATATTATGCTTAAAAAAATACACATGAAAATAAAACAAAACACAACAGATATATATATATATATATATATGAATAAAACAAGAACGAATATGAACAGGTCTTGTCTATACAATGAAAGTGTGTTTATATTATATATTTTCATTCATGTATGTATCATTTGTTTGTAATTATATGTTTTGGGGGGTATTCTTACATATGTAATGTGTTATTATTATTTTTCAATAATCGGATCAGGATCTATAAATATTGATCATCTCTCCATCCACATGCGATGCGTTTTTGAGTCGTGGATCTGTTGATCTTCTCTGATTATAAACACGTGAATGAGAATTAGGCTCTTAAGTCTCGGATTCTTAACGTAACGCTGCTTTAAACGAGAGCTTTCAAAGTAAACGAGTGCGGCTGGAGAAACGAGGGAGTAGCAGAATATTTCAATCTCCTCTCGAGTGAAAATACTTGAAAAGCTGCTAATCCTGGAGAAACGAGTGAAACTGAAGAGGCTGTTCTGGGATTCCAGAGACTCGTTTATGCTGCTTCTGTTTCTCACGCACTCGTTTATGCTGCTTCTGTTTCTCACGCACTCGTTTATGCTGCTTCTGTTTCTCACGCACTCGTTTATGCTGCTTCTGTTTCTCACGCACTTGTTTATGTTTCTCTGCTCGCAATAATACAAGAAAATAAATGTGATTGAAAAACAAGAAAAACACATTCTATACTCATCTATCCATCCATCCTCTACTCATCAACATCCATCCATCCACTATTCCAGTGTTTTTCATCCACTGTGCCGCGGGACTCTAGTGTGCCGTGAGAGATCGTCAGGTGTGCTGTGGAAAATTATTCAATTTAACCTAATTGGTCTAAAAAACATTTTTTGAAAACTAAATAATCATAAAATACTTTTTCTGTGTGGATACTCGTCTACTCATCCATCCATCCATCCTCTACTCATCTATCCATCCATCCTCTACACATCTATCAACATCTATCCATCCATCATCCTCTACTCATCTATCCATCCATCCTCTACTCATCTATCAACATCCATCCATCCATCATCCTCTACTCATCTATCCATCCATCCATCATCCTCTACTCATCTATCCATCCATCCTCTACACATCTATCAACATCTATCCATCCATCATCCTCTACTCATCTATCCATCCATCCTCTACACATCTATCAACATCTATCCATCCATCATCCTCTACTCATCTATCCATCCATCCTCTACACATCTATCAACATCTATCCATCCATCATCCTCTACTCATCTATCCATCCATCCATCATCCTCTACTCATCTATCCATCCATCCTCTACACATCTATCAACATCCATCCATCATCCTCTACACATCTATCAACATCTATCCATCCATCATCCTCTACTCATCTATCCATCCATCCTCTACACATCTATCAACATCCATCCATCATCCTCTACACATCTATCAACATCTATCCATCCATCATCCTCTACTCATCTATCCATCCATCCATCATCCTCTACTCATCTATCCATCCATCCTCTACACATCTATCAACATCCATCCATCATCCTCTACTCATCTATCAACATCCATCCATCCATCCTCTACTCATCTATCAACATCCATCCATCCATCATCCTCTACTCATCTATCAACATCTATTCATCCATCATCCTCTACTCATCTATCCATCCATCCATCCACCCTCTACTCATCTATCCATCCATCCATCCATCATCCTCTACTCATCTATCAACATCCATCCATCCATCATCCTCTACTCATCTATCAACATCCATCCATCCATCCTCTACTCATCTATCAACATCCATCCATCCATCATCCTCTACTCATCTATCCATCCATCCTCTACTCATCTATCAACATCCATCCATCCATCATCCTCTACTCATCTATCAACATCCATCCATCCATCCTCTACTCATCTATCAACATCCATCAATCCATCATCCTCTACTCATCTATCAACATCCATCCATCCATCATCCTCTACTCATCTATCAACATCCATCCATCCATCATCCTCTACTCATCTATCCATCCATCCTCTACTCATCTATCAACATCCATCCATCCATCATCCTCTACTCATCTATCAACATCCATCCATCCATCATCCTCTACTCATCTATCAACATCCTTCCATCCATCATCCTCTACTCATCTATCAACATCTATCCATCCATCCATCCTCTACTCATCTATCCATCCATCCACCATCCTCTACTCATCTATCCATCATCCTCTACTCATCTATCTATCCATCCATCCTCTACTCATCTATCAACATCCATCCATCCATCATCCTCTACTCATCTATCAACATCCATCCATCCATCATCCTCTACTCATCTATCAACATCTATCCATCCATCCATCCTCTACTCATCTATCCATCCATCCTCTACACATCTATCAACATCTATCCATCCATCCTCTACACATCTATCAACATCTATCCATCCATCCATCCTCTACTCATCTATCCATCCATCCTCTACACATCTATCAACATCTATCCATCCATCATCCTCTACTCATCTATCCATCCATCCATCATCCTCTACTCAACTATCCATCATCCTCTACTCATCTATCTATCCATCCATCCTCTACTCATCTATCAACATCCATCCATCCATCCTCTACTCATCTATCAACATCTATCCATCCATCATCCTCTACTAATCTATCCATCCATCCTCTACACATCTATCAACATCCATCCATCCATCATCCTCTACTCATCTACCAACATCTATCCATCCATCATCCTCTACTCAACTATCCATCATCCTCTACTCATCTATCTATCCATCCATCCTCTACTCATCTATCAACATCCATCCATCCATCCTCTACTCATCTATCAACATCTATCCATCCATCATCCTCTACTCATCTATCCATCCATCCTCTACACATCTATCAACATCCATCCATCCACTATTCCAGTGTTTTTCATCCACTGTGCCGCGGGACTCTAGTGTGCCGTGAGAGATCGTCAGGTGTGCTGTGGAAAATTATTCAATTTAACCTAATTGGTCTAAAAAACATTTTTTGAAAACTAAATAATCATAAAATACTTTTTCTGTGTGGATACTCGTCTACTCATCCATCCATCCATCCTCTACTCATCTATCCATCCATCCTCTACACATCTATCAACATCTATCCATCCATCATCCTCTACTCATCTATCCATCCATCCATCATCCTCTACTCATCTATCCATCCATCCTCTACACATCTATCAACATCTATCCATCCATCATCCTCTACTCATCTATCCATCCATCCTCTACTCATCTATCAACATCCATCCATCCATCATCCTCTACTCATCTATCCATCCATCCATCATCCTCTACTCATCTATCAACATCTATCCATCCATCATCCTCTACTCATCTATCCATCCATCCTCTACACATCTATCAACATCCATCCATCCATCCTCTACTCATCTATCCATCCATCATCCTCTACTCATCTATCCATCCATCCATCATCCTCTACTCATCTATCAACATCTATCCATCCATCATCTTCTACTCATCTATCAACATCTATCCATCCATCCATCCTATACTCATCTATCCATCATCCTCTACTCATCTATCAACATCTATCCATCCATCCATCCTATACTCATCTATCCATCCATCCTCTACACATCTATCAACATCTATCCATCCATCCATCCTCTACTCATCTATCCATCCATCCTCTACACATCTATCAACATCTATCCATCCATCATCCTCTACTCATCTATCCATCCATCCATCATCCTCTACTCAACTATCCATCATCCTCTACTCATCTATCTATCCATCCATCCTCTACTCATCTATCAACATCCATCCATCCATCCTCTACTCATCTATCAACATCTATCCATCCATCATCCTCTACTAATCTATCCATCCATCCTCTACACATCTATCAACATCCATCCATCCATCATCCTCTACTCATCTACCAACATCTATCCATCCATCATCCTCTACTCAACTATCCATCATCCTCTACTCATCTATCTATCCATCCATCCTCTACTCATCTATCAACATCCATCCATCCATCCTCTACTCATCTATCAACATCTATCCATCCATCATCCTCTACTCATCTATCCATCCATCCTCTACACATCTATCAACATCCATCCATCCATCCACCCTCTACTCATCTATCAACATCCATCCATCCATCCATCCTCTACTCATCTATCAACATCTATCCATCCATCATCCTCTACTCATCTATCCATCCATCCTCTACACATCTATCAACATCCATCCATCCATCATCCTCTACTCATCTATCAACATCCATCCATCCACCCTCTACTCATCTATCAACATCCATCCATCCATCCTCTACTCATCTATCAACATCCATCCATCCATCATCCTCTACTCATCTATCAACATCCATCCATCCATCATCCTCTACTCATCTATCAACATCCATCCATCCACCCTCTACTCATCTATCAACATCCATCCATCCACCCTCTACTCATCTATCAACATCCATCCATCCATCATCCTCTACTCATCTATCAACATCCATCCATCCATCATCCTCTACTCATCTATCAACATCCATCCATCCTATACTCATCTATCAACATCCATCCATCCACCCTCTACTCATCTATCAACATCCATCCATCCACCCTCTACTCATCTATCAACATCCATCCATCCACCCTCTACTCATCCATCCATCCACCCTCTACTCATCTATCAACATCCATCCATCCACCCTCTACTCATCTATCAACATCCATCCATCCACCCTCTACTCATCTATCAACATCCATCCATCCACCCTCTACTCATCTATCAACATCCATCCATCCATCATCCTCTACTCATCTATCAACATCCATCCATCCATCATCCTCTACTCATCTATCAACATCCATCTATCCATCATCCTCTACTCATCTATCAACATCCATCCATCCATCCTATACTCATCTATCAACATCCATCCATCCACCCTCTACTCATCTATCAACATCCATCCATCCACCCTCTACTCATCTATCAACATCCATCCATCCATCATCCTCTACTCATCTATCAACATCCATCCATCCATCCACCCTCTACTCATCCATCCATCCACCCTCTACTCATCTATCAACATCCATCCATCCACCCTCTACTCATCTATCAACATCCATCCATCCACCCTCTACTCATCTATCAACATCCATCCATCCACCCTATACTCATCTATCAACATCCATCCATCCACCCTCTACTCATCTATCAACATCCATCCATCCATCATCCTCTACTCATCTATCAACATCCATCCATCCATCATCCTCTACTCATCTATCAACATCCATCTATCCATCCATCCTCTACACATCTATCAACATCCATCCATCCATCATCCTCTACTCATCTATCAGCATCCATCCATCATCCTCTACTTATCTATCAACATCCATCCATCCACCCTCTACTCATCTATCAACATCCATCCATCATCCTCTACTCATCTATCAACATCTATCCATCCATCATCCTCTACTCATCTATCCATCCATCCTCTACACATCTATCAACATCCATCCATCCATCCTCTACTCATCTATCCATCCATCATCCTCTACTCATCTATCAACATCCATCCATCCACCCTCTACTCATCTATCAACATCCATCCATCCACCCTCTACTCATCTATCAACATCCATCCATCCACCCTCTACTCATCTATCAGCATCCATCCATCCACCCTATACTCATCTATCAACATCCATCCATCCACCCTCTACTCATCTATCAACATCCATCCATCCACCCTCTACTCATCTATCAACATCCATCCATCCACCCTATACTCATCTATCAACATCCATCCATCCACCCTCTACTCATCTATCAACATCCATCCATCCACCCTATACTCATCTATCAACATCCATCCATCCACCCTATACTCATCTATCAACATCCATCCATCCACCCTATACTCATCTATCAACATCCATCCATCCATCATCCTCTACTCATCTATCAACATCCATCCATCCACCCTCTACTCATCTATCAACATCCATCCATCCACCCTATACTCATCTATCAACATCCATCCATCCACCCTATACTCATCTATCAACATCCATCCATCCATCATCCTCTACTCATCTATCCATCCATCCTCTACACATCTATCCATCCATCATCCTCTACTCATCTATCAACATCCATCCATCCACCCTCTACTCATCTATCAACATCCATCCATCCACCCTATACTCATCTATCAACATCCATCCATCCACCCTATACTCATCTATCAACATCCATCCATCCATCATCCTCTACTCATCTATCAACATCCATCCATCCATCATCCTCTACTCATCTATCAACATCTATCCATCCATCATCCTCTACTCATCTATCCATCCATCCTCTACACATCTATCAACATCCATCCATCCATCCTCTACTCATCTATCCATCCATCATCCTCTACTCATCTATCAACATCCATCCATCCACCCTCTACTCATCTATCAACATCCATCCATCCACCCTCTACTCATCTATCAACATCCATCCATCCACCCTCTACTCATCTATCAGCATCCATCCATCCACCCTATACTCATCTATCAACATCCATCCATCCACCCTCTACTCATCTATCAACATCCATCCATCCACCCTCTACTCATCTATCAACATCCATCCATCCACCCTATACTCATCTATCAACATCCATCCATCCACCCTCTACTCATCTATCAACATCCATCCATCCACCCTATACTCATCTATCAACATCCATCCATCCACCCTATACTCATCTATCAACATCCATCCATCCACCCTATACTCATCTATCAACATCCATCCATCCATCATCCTCTACTCATCTATCAACATCCATCCATCCACCCTCTACTCATCTATCAACATCCATCCATCCACCCTATACTCATCTATCAACATCCATCCATCCACCCTATACTCATCTATCAACATCCATCCATCCACCCTATACTCATCTATCAACATCCATCCATCCATCATCCTCTACTCATCTATCCATCCATCCTCTACACATCTATCCATCCATCATCCTCTACTCATCTATCAACATCCATCCATCCACCCTCTACTCATCTATCAACATCCATCCATCCACCCTATACTCATCTATCAACATCCATCCATCCACCCTATACTCATCTATCAACATCCATCCATCCATCATCCTCTACTCATCTATCAACATCCATCCATCCATCATCCTCTACTCATCTATCAACATCCATCCATCCATCATCCTCTACTCATCTATCAGCATCCATCCATCATCCTCTACTTATCTATCAACATCCATCCATCCATCCATCATCCTCTACTCATCTATCAACATCCATCCATCCATCATCCTCTACTCATCTATCAACATCCATCCATCCACCCTCTACTCATCTATCCATCCATCCTCTACACATCTATCAACATCCATCCATCCATCATCCTCTACTCATCTATCAACATCCATCCATCCACCCTCTACTCATCTATCAACATCCATCCATCCATCATCCTCTACTCATCTATCCATCCATCCTCTACACATCTATCCATCCATCATCCTCTACTCATCTATCAACATCCATCCATCCACCCTCTACTCATCTATCAACATCCATCCATCCATCATCCTCTACTCATCCATCCATCCACCCTCTACTCATCTATCCATCCATCCTCTAGTCATCTATCAACATCCATCATCCTCTACTCATCTATCAACATCCATCCACCCTCTACTCATCTATCAACATCCATCCATACATCCACCCTCTACTCATCTATCCATCCATCCTCTACACATCTATCAACATCCATCCATCCATCATCCTCTACTCATCTATCAACATCCATCCATCCATCCACCCTCTACTCATCTATCCATCCACCCTCTACTCATCTATCAACATCCATCCATCCATCATCCTCTACTCATCCATCCATCCACCCTCTACTCATCTATCCATCCATCCTCTAGTCATCTATCAACATCCATCATCCTCTACTCATCTATCAACATCCATCCATCCACCCTCTACTCATCTATCAACATCCATCCATCCATCATCCTCTACTCATCTATCAACATCCATCCATCCACCCTCTACTCATCTATCCATCCATCCTCTACACATCTATCAACATCCATCCATCATCCTCTACTCATCTATCAACATCCATCCATCCATCATCCTCTACTCATCTATCAACATCCATCCATCCATCATCCTCTACTCATCTTTCAACATCCATCCATCATCCTCTACTCATCTATCAACATCCATCCATCCATCATCCTCTACTCATCTATCCATCCATCCTCTACTCATCTATCAACATCCATCCATCCACCCTCTACTTATCTATCCATCCATCATCCTCTACTCATCTATCCATCCATCCATCATCCTCTACTCAACTATCCATCATCCTCTACTCATCTATCTATCCATCCATCCTCTACTCATCTATCAACATCCATCCATCCATCCTCTACTCATCTATCAACATCTATCCATCCATCATCCTCTACTAATCTATCCATCCATCCTCTACACATCTATCAACATCCATCCATCCATCATCCTCTACTCATCTACCAACATCTATCCATCCATCATCCTCTACTCAACTATCCATCATCCTCTACTCATCTATCTATCCATCCATCCTCTACTCATCTATCAACATCCATCCATCCATCCTCTACTCATCTATCAACATCTATCCATCCATCATCCTCTACTCATCTATCCATCCATCCTCTACACATCTATCAACATCCATCCATCCATCCACCCTCTACTCATCTATCAACATCCATCCATCCATCCATCCTCTACTCATCTATCAACATCTATCCATCCATCATCCTCTACTCATCTATCCATCCATCCTCTACACATCTATCAACATCCATCCATCCATCATCCTCTACTCATCTATCAACATCCATCCATCCACCCTCTACTCATCTATCAACATCCATCCATCCATCCTCTACTCATCTATCAACATCCATCCATCCATCATCCTCTACTCATCTATCAACATCCATCCATCCATCATCCTCTACTCATCTATCAACATCCATCCATCCACCCTCTACTCATCTATCAACATCCATCCATCCACCCTCTACTCATCTATCAACATCCATCCATCCATCATCCTCTACTCATCTATCAACATCCATCCATCCATCATCCTCTACTCATCTATCAACATCCATCCATCCTATACTCATCTATCAACATCCATCCATCCACCCTCTACTCATCTATCAACATCCATCCATCCACCCTCTACTCATCTATCAACATCCATCCATCCACCCTCTACTCATCCATCCATCCACCCTCTACTCATCTATCAACATCCATCCATCCACCCTCTACTCATCTATCAACATCCATCCATCCACCCTCTACTCATCTATCAACATCCATCCATCCACCCTATACTCATCTATCAACATCCATCCATCCACCCTCTACTCATCTATCAACATCCATCCATCCATCATCCTCTACTCATCTATCAACATCCATCCATCCATCATCCTCTACTCATCTATCAACATCCATCTATCCATCATCCTCTACTCATCTATCAACATCCATCCATCCATCCTATACTCATCTATCAACATCCATCCATCCACCCTCTACTCATCTATCAACATCCATCCATCCACCCTCTACTCATCTATCAACATCCATCCATCCATCATCCTCTACTCATCTATCAACATCCATCCATCCATCCACCCTCTACTCATCCATCCATCCACCCTCTACTCATCTATCAACATCCATCCATCCACCCTCTACTCATCTATCAACATCCATCCATCCACCCTCTACTCATCTATCAACATCCATCCATCCACCCTATACTCATCTATCAACATCCATCCATCCACCCTCTACTCATCTATCAACATCCATCCATCCATCATCCTCTACTCATCTATCAACATCCATCCATCCATCATCCTCTACTCATCTATCAACATCCATCTATCCATCCATCCTCTACACATCTATCAACATCCATCCATCCATCATCCTCTACTCATCTATCAGCATCCATCCATCATCCTCTACTTATCTATCAACATCCATCCATCCACCCTCTACTCATCTATCAACATCCATCCATCATCCTCTACTCATCTATCAACATCTATCCATCCATCATCCTCTACTCATCTATCCATCCATCCTCTACACATCTATCAACATCCATCCATCCATCCTCTACTCATCTATCCATCCATCATCCTCTACTCATCTATCAACATCCATCCATCCACCCTCTACTCATCTATCAACATCCATCCATCCACCCTCTACTCATCTATCAACATCCATCCATCCACCCTCTACTCATCTATCAGCATCCATCCATCCACCCTATACTCATCTATCAACATCCATCCATCCACCCTCTACTCATCTATCAACATCCATCCATCCACCCTCTACTCATCTATCAACATCCATCCATCCACTCTATACTCATCTATCAACATCCATCCATCCACCCTCTACTCATCTATCAACATCCATCCATCCACACTATACTCATCTATCAACATCCATCCATCCACCCTATACTCATCTATCAACATCCATCCATCCACCCTATACTCATCTATCAACATCCATCCATCCATCATCCTCTACTCATCTATCAACATCCATCCATCCACCCTCTACTCATCTATCAACATCCATCCATCCACCCTCTACTCATCTATCAACATCCATCCATCCACCCTATACTCATCTATCAACATCCATCCATCCACCCTATACTCATCTATCAACATCCATCCATCCACCCTATACTCATCTATCAACATCCATCCATCCATCATCCTCTACTCATCTATCCATCCATCCTCTACACATCTATCCATCCATCATCCTCTACTCATCTATCAACATCCATCCATCCACCCTCTACTCATCTATCAACATCCATCCATCCACCCTATACTCATCTATCAACATCCATCCATCCACCCTATACTCATCTATCAACATCCATCCATCCATCATCCTCTACTCATCTATCAACATCCATCCATCCATCATCCTCTACTCATCTATCAACATCCATCCATCCATCATCCTCTACTCATCTATCAGCATCCATCCATCATCCTCTACTTATCTATCAACATCCATCCATCCATCCATCATCCTCTACTCATCTATCAACATCCATCCATCCATCATCCTCTACTCATCTATCAACATCCATCCATCCACCCTCTACTCATCTATCCATCCATCCTCTACACATCTATCAACATCCATCCATCCATCATCCTCTACTCATCTATCAACATCCATCCATCCACCCTCTACTCATCTATCAACATCCATCCATCCATCATCCTCTACTCATCTATCCATCCATCCTCTACACATCTATCCATCCATCATCCTCTACTCATCTATCAACATCCATCCATCCACCCTCTACTCATCTATCAACATCCATCCATCCATCATCCTCTACTCATCCATCCATCCACCCTCTACTCATCTATCCATCCATCCTCTAGTCATCTATCAACATCCATCATCCTCTACTCATCTATCAACATCCATCCATCCACCCTCTACTCATCTATCAACATCCATCCATCCATCCACCCTCTACTCATCTATCCATCCATCCTCTACACATCTATCAACATCCATCCATCCATCATCCTCTACTCATCTATCAACATCCATCCATCCATCCACCCTCTACTCATCTATCCATCCACCCTCTACTCATCTATCAACATCCATCCATCCATCATCCTCTACTCATCCATCCATCCACCCTCTACTCATCTATCCATCCATCCTCTAGTCATCTATCAACATCCATCCATCCACCCTCTACTCATCTATCAACATCCATCCATCCATCATCCTCTACTCATCTATCAACATCCATCCATCCACCCTCTACTCATCTATCCATCCATCCTCTACACATCTATCAACATCCATCCATCCATCATCCTCTACTCATCTATCAACATCCATCCATCCATCATCCTCTACTCATCTATCAACATCCATCCATCCATCATCCTCTACTCATCTTTCAACATCCATCCATCCATCATCCTCTACTCATCTATCAACATCCATCCATCCATCATCCTCTACTCATCTATCCATCCATCCTCTACTCATCTATCAACATCCATCCATCCACCCTCTACTTATCTATCCATCCATCCTCTACACATCTATCAACATCCATCCATCATCCTCTACTCATCTATCAACATCCATCCATCCATCATCCTCTACTCATCTATCAACATCCATCCATCCATCATCCTCTACTCATCTATCAACATCCATCCACCCTCTACTCATCTATCCATCCATCCTCTACACATCTATCAACATCCATCCATCCATCATCCTCTACTCATCTATCAACATCCATCCATCCATCCATCATCCTCTACTCATCTATCAACATCCATCCATCCATCATCCTCTACTCATCTATCAACATCCATCCATCCATCATCCTCTACTTATCTATCAACATCCATCCATCCATCATCCTCTACTCATCTATCAACATCCATCCATCCATCCATCCATCCTCTACTCATCTATCAACATCCATCCATCCATCCATCCATCCTCTACTCATCTATCCATCTATCCATCCATCCATCCACCCTCTACTCATCTATCAACATCCATCCATCCATCATCCTCTACTCATCTATCCATCCATCCATCCACCCTCTACTCATCTATCAACATCCATCCATCCTCTACTTATCTATCAACATCCATCCATCCATCCATCATCCTCTACTCATCTATCCATCCATCCATCCATCCTCTACTCATCTATCCATCCATCCATCCATCCATCCTCTACTCATATATCTATCAACATCCATCCATCCATACTCTATCCATCCATCTATTCATCCATCCATCTTTGAGAGGGTAATGTACAGCTGTAGCTCATGCAGGATGTTATTGGTAACAGCTTAACACAGAGATGTTTCACAGGCCTCACAGATGGCTCCAGGTTCCAGATACGATATTATTGGCAGATGTTGATATTTATATGCATTTTATGTTGATTTACATTAAAAGCGCACATAAATATCAGCAAAAAATTGCATTTTTTCTCTCCCCATATTCTCACTATATGAGCCTGATGTCACGAATATGATGTATTTTTGTTTTCTAAATGGATTTTATCCCTATTATTTGATCATAAGGAGTAACTCTGGTCACCATAGCGATTAATAACGAGGCAGTGTTCATCATCTATTGATTATGGGAACTGATTACATCTATTGTTTGCTGAGAGTCAAGCAGATTTAATGTTGTAATATGAAGGGCTGTGAACAGCGAACACATGATTTGTAATGCAAAATAAATCAGAATAGAGAGGCTTCATAGTTTCAGATGAAAGCAAATATGTAAAAATGTAATTTCTGTTTGTTGCAAGTACATATTCAGTTTACTCACACTATTCAGACTTATTTGCATGTGTGTTCCTTCATAACAGGATATGCTGTAGATAATAGTTTCTCAGCACATTTCCTGCGTCTCTAGAATAAAGCATGACATGTTTCAGTGCTCAGTGTGTTTCTGCACAAACTCACACTAAAGTGGAAGTAAAAGTGGTTTTGAGCATTGAGGTGGCAGGTCACCGGAGTTAATTACTGCCGCTGTTCGTTAAGGGTCAAGCACCTGTTGTTGTGCGGGAACTAATGTCATGTTCAGCCTCTTGCTGTAAGATTCCTCCAAGGAAATTATTTTTATTTCATGGTAATTACTCTTAGTAAACATCGCTTGAACACACTTTCTCTGATTCCTGCTCTCTCTCTCACTCACACACACACTGACTCACACACTCACACTCATACAAACGCACACACACACACACACATATTCCCACAAACACACATACAAATACACACTCTCAGACACATACAAACACACATTCACACTCATACAAACACACACACACACACACACACACACACACACACACACACTCATACACACGCACTTCAGATTTTTGCTCAAAATGTTGCTTTTTTTATGGAAAAAAAAAAATTTATTTTCATTTTAAAAGTGTTTGTTTTCCAGCAGACTTTCTGTGAGGGGAGACGCTTGCAACATCAAGGTCATGGGTTCGATTCCCAGGGAAAGCAAAAACTGATGAGAATGTCAATGTGTTTCTTGAATCCGATGATAAAAGCATTGTCTTTTTGTCAGATTTTCTTTGCTTCTTTGAAGATCTCGGTTTCTCCACCTCTGCTCGTTAAAGTTTATATTCCTCACTAAACATCTGACCTTCCCGGTTGGACTCGGCTCCTCATTAGCACAAGAAAACAGCAGAAGCTACTGAATCAGTGCAGATGCTTTAATGAAAGCAGGAGGGAAAAGAGGAGAGAGTTTGAGGGTCGGACAAATCAATCTGTCATCCAAATGCATGAGCAATTCAAATACATAAATCATTAATTCAGCTCTACTTTGCTAAACTATGATGACATCATATCCTCATGCATATAGATGTGAATATAGCACTGATTGAGTGAATGCACGTGTGTTTGGTGCTGATGGAGGTTTCCCCACTTGCTTGGATGCTGTCGTTCATCCTGATTCACTGTGATGCATGGAGAGAGAGAGAGAACTGGAGAGGAGAAATGGTCCATAAAGAACAATTTCACGGTGGCCGCGTGGAAGAGTGAGCGACATAAAAGCAAGATGACAGGAGCCGCAGAAGAGCATCTTTACATGTTTATTACATCAATCAGCGGGTTAACGAGATCATTACAACATGACTTTTATTCATTCACAGGAATCAATATTAATCTTCACCAGTTCATTCTTGATGTCAGGAATTAGATTTCTAGTAACCATGTTAATTGTTTTGATCAGTAATTACATTTCCACTCGTAAAGATGTGAATTCTTGAGATCATCACTCGCAGAGATACGAAAAACCAGTAAAAACTAGAAGTGTGTTTTTCTGTAATTGTATTTGCACTGGTTGAATCTCACCATAGACTCTCATTACTTTCCTAATTATTGTTATCAGAAATGCATGTTCAGATATCAGAGATAATATATATATATATATATATATATATATATATATACACACACAGTAATACCTCGAGTTTAATTTGTTCCAAGAGTGAGCTCATAAACCAAAATGCTCGTACACCAAAACAAATGTCCCCATAGGAATGCACTAAAAATCAATTTATCGTTCCACACTACCACAAATACCCATTTTAAATATTTTTTTTGGTTTTACCCTATTAATTGCAGTTAAAATTATAAGCATTAAGATCTTATACAAATACTGATTAATAATTGACAATTAAACTCTAAAAATACACAATACACAAAAATTGACAATTTACTGTAATGCACTTCAGGTTTAAGCAGTGGGGGAGACGAGAGGAGGGGGGAGCAGTGAAAGCAAGGATTCAAGTGCAAATGAGTGAATTTATTATAATAGTGCACAAAACAAACTAAGTGATCATCCAGAGTGAAAGTCGTGGAACATGGGAGACAGGGAGCCGCGAACGAACGAACTCGCGGGAGCCGCGAAAGAAGTTTTAGTGGAATTTATATGCATTTGTAGGCTTGTTTTAATGGAATATATATGCATTTATAAATGTAATTTGGGCGGGTTTGTCATCATACCCGCCCAATCTGGCAAAACTGTTAAAGGGTGATAAAGGGGTTGGAACCACGTGACTGTGTTATGAGAGGCTGTGTTTAGGATATTTCCAGTAAAAATGGGCGTGACCATGCTGATCGTTAGGACTTTAAGACACAAAAATGTGCGTGGGTGAGGGAATCTTTTTCTCGTACACCGATACAATGCTCGTACACCGATTCGACCCCCCATTCTCGTACACCGATTTGCTCGTATACCAAGTCGCTCGTAAACCAAGGTATTACTGTATATATATTTCTCCCTCCTTTTCACTCTCTCTCTGCTGTACTGTATCTCTCTGTCTCTCTCCCTTTCTCAATCCCTCTCGCACTCTCTCCATTCCTCCCTCTCTATCTCCCCCCCCCTCCTCCATCCCTCTCTCTTTCATTCTCCCTCTCTGTCTCTCTCTCCTCTCTCTCCATCCCTCTCTCTCTCTCTCACACACACACGCAGTGCGGTTGGTGTATCGGAGCAGGAATTATGTTTTCATATCTGATGATCGGTGTCATTTCAACACTTTGCATGTGCCTGAGAAAGTGATTAGCATGTGATGGAGAATTAACGAGTGCTGATGAGTCTGTCGTTCAGCAGGACTCATGCAGGAGCCGCACACTTTACCAGGTAACAACTTTATTACAGCATATATCAAACTCATCATAATCATAACCGAGAGCATGCGAAAATAACTCAAGGTTAATGAAAATAAGGTTAAGCACTAATGAAATGAATTAAAACAATAAGATATAATACAAATATTTTAGTGGCAGTATTATTTATAATTTATAGCATATTAAGGTTAAATCTATGGTGTATTTAAATGCATAATATATACAATATATTATTAAATGCAATGCATGTTAATTTATCATATAAATATGTTGTTCATCCACTTTCAAAACACAAAAACTAAATAAAACAGAAGCTTAAAACAGTAACTAATATACATTAATCTCTTTCAGTGCTTCTCTTTCAAAAGTTTAAAGCAACTAGCAAAAAATATCATGAAACTACCATAGTAATACCATAGTATACAATCATTCTGTGCTCTCCAATCTAAACTTTTACATATTGTACATTTTGTAATTCATTCTAGCATTATGCATCATATATGAAGAGCTTCAGATGGCTTGTGCTGATGTTACAGATGTTGCAGCAGGAATTAATTATATTCAGCATCAATATTTGAATTTATAAATGATGCACTTTAGGGAAATTTAGACGCTATAAAAGATCAACATCTTTTCACTCGATTGCATATTGTAGTTATGGCAAATTAAGTGCATTTACATTTATTTAATCATTTTTTAAATTAAATTAATCACATACTGCATCATGAAATTTCATGTTATCAACCCAAAAGAATAATGCATACATGCAGCATGTCATATATGATGAAATATGTTAATAAAATAACACTAGAGAACAATATGATAATTGTTGAAACTTCACAAGTGTAAGAGTATAGCTGTATTTGTGGAAAAGCAATTTTATGACTTCATTTGTAATTACATTCACTTTATTTTCCACGAATCTTGATCACCTTGTCACAAAATTGCTTTTTTTTCAGCAAAGTTTAATTGCAACTCAAAAACAGCTTTTAAAGCAACATTTAAATGCAATAATGTGAGCAGCCGTTACTATAGTAAGTGTTAGTGTAAATCATGGTGTTGCTCTTGTTGATTGTAATCAGTGTGCTGTACGAGTACGAGCCGTGTGTGAAGCGTAACGTCATAAGAGCATCTGTAACTGCATCGCCCCATTGTTGCGTTTATTAGCAGCGGTTTTTAAGATTGTGACTGTGAACACACAGCATGAAGAGGAATATTTGATAGAGAGCGTTGAACACGAAGAAGGATTGAGAATAAAGAACAGAACAAGATCTCGAGAACATCAATGAAAGAGCAGCAAACCTTCAATCTCAGACTCCAATGCAAAAACACGAGTTATGATCATAAAACTAAACCACGAGCTGGAGCTTCATGAGTTTAATCTCTGACGTTCTGATGGAAAACAATAATTCATCTATTCTGAGAAGATGCAAGCTTGTTTTCTTCTGACCTTGCTTTACATTCACATTCATGCTTTTATCATCGCATTCAAGAAACACATTTACATTCTAATCAGTTCTTGCTTTCCCTGGGAATCGAACCCATGACCTTGATGTTGCAAGCGCTGCTCTCTACTGTTAGACACACAGGAAAGTGTCATTAATGGTGCAGTACGAGATTTCTGAGAACTGGATCGGACCAAACACCAAACACACACTTGTAGCCAATCAGCAGAAAGGGGCGTGGCCACACAAGAGAGGGGAGGTGCTTGTGCATTTGTGGGGCGGGGCTAAAGATAGGGGTGTGATTGTTTTGGTTTCTCAGAAATCGCTTACTGCACTTTTAATCTTTTATTAGCCAATTAGGATTATCAGTTGCAGACGAGAGACACTGCGTCTCCTCAAGCAACAGAAGAGCAAAACACGAGTGCAAGAAGCAACAAGTGAGGGCTTGGATGGTTCCCATGACGATTAATAATTAACAGAGTAGGAGTGCAATATTGCTCATTGACACAGACACCAAATTAACGAGCACTTGTGACAATCCTTTCTAACCCTTTACCCTTTCCCTCTCTGTAAACTCTGGAGCGGCGCGGTTTCCCTGTGTGTGTGTGTGTGTGTGTGTGTGTGTGTGTGTGTGTGTGTGTGTGTGTGTGGCATCAGGTCCATCAGGACTCAGAGGCGAGAGGGTCTCTCTCTGATGAACACTCAAAACACACACACACACACACTTTCACTCATTCAGGGAGCTGTGGGAAGCAGATTTCATTCAGTCTACGTTCTCTCAGCTCAAACTCTATTACAGGCCAAAATTCACGGTAACGTTTGACAGATGCTTTTATTCACACAGCTTATATTGCATTTAAGATACACACTTTTTCAGTTTCTGCATTTGCTGGGAAGCGAACGACCGCATGACCTCGATGTTGCTAAAGCCAGAACGAACGTTACATTATATGATAATGTGATGGTATGATTATATGCTATTTTCATGCAATTGCTTTTAAACCAGAGAGCATGCACAAATATCTGCCGATGGCATCAGAAATATCCTTGATTCACACACACACACACACACAGGGTTTCTCTGACCACTGGCAGATACTGTCTGATCAGTTTTTCAGGAAGCAAGAGTTCCTATCCATAATTTTGCATCTGGAGTAAACGCATCGTGAGTGTTGAGATGTTTAAACACTCAGACAGAGATCTGTGTTTCTGCCTCAGATCTGGAAACGCTCTCAGCGATGGATCTCACGGTTCTTTACAGCGAGAACATCAGCGAGAACCACAGCTCGCTCTTCAACGACAGCAGAAACGTCACGCTCTTACCGTATTACCAGCACTCTCTGGCGGTGGCCACCGTCTTCATCCTGGCCTACGGGCTCATCTTCTCGCTGTGCATGCTGGGAAACATCCTGGTGTGTGTCATCGTGCTGAAGAACAGGCAGATGCGAACCGTCACCAACATCTTCATCCTCAACCTGGCCATCAGCGACCTGTTAGTGGGCATCTTATGCCTTCCCATCACACTGGTGGACAACCTGATCACAGGTGAACGACCTCTGGCTCACTCACTCTCTCTCTCACATTTACACTCTCACTCTCTCTCACATTTACACTCTCACTCACTCTCTCACATTTACACTCTCACTCTCTCTCTCACATTTACACTCTCACTCACTCTCTCACATTTACACTCTCACTCACTCTCTCACATTTACACTCTCACTCTCTCTCTCACATTTACACTCTCACTCACTCTCTCACATTTACACTCTCACTCACTCTCTCACATTTACACTCTCACTCACTCTCTCACATTTCCCCTCTCACTCTCACTTTTAAACTCTCTCTCACTCACTCATTTACACTCTCACTCTCACATTTACACTCACTCACTTACTCACTCACTCACACTCTTTCACTCACTTCAGCAAACACTCTGTGTCTGTAAGAGGTTCAGATGCTGCCATCACCTGAGCCGGAAATGTCATGTGACTCTTCACTCTGTTACAATTAAATGCCTCTATTTCATGCTCACATTTATACTCTCACATTTACACTCTCACATTTACACTCTCACTCACTCACTCACTCACTATCTCTCAAATTTACACTCACTCATTAAGTTACACTCTCACTCACTCATTTAAACTCTCACATTTACACTCTCATTCACTCATTTACACTCTCACACATTTACACTCTCTCACTCTTTCTCACTCACTCATTTACACTCTCACTCATTCTCACATTTACACTCTCACTCATTTACACTCTTACTCACACATTTACACTCTTACTCTCACATTTACACTCTCACTCTCACATTTACACTCTCACTCACTCACTCATTCTCACTCTCATTCACTCATTTACACTCTCACTCTCACATTTACACTCTCTCACACTCTCACATTTACACTCTCACTCTCTCTCACTCACTCATTAACACTCTCACTCTTTCTCACTCACTCATTTACACTCTTACTCTCACATTTACACTCTCACTCTTTCTCAATCGCTCATTTACACTCTCACTCACTCATTTACACTCTCACTCACATTTACAATATCACTCTTTCTCACTCACTCATTTACACTCTCACTCAGTCTCACATTTACACTCTCACTCACTCATTTACACTCTCACTCACTCATTTACACTCTCACTCACTCATTTACACTCTCACTCACACATTTACATTCTTACTCTCACATTTACACTCTCACTCACTCATTTAAACTCTCACATTTACACTCTTACGCTCACATTTACACTCTCATTCACTCATTTACACTCTCACTCTCACATTTACACTCTCACTCATTTACACTCTTACTCACTCATTTACACTCTCACTCTTTCTCACTCACTCATTTACACTCTCACTCAGTCTCACTCACTCATTTACACTCTCACTCAGTCTCACTCACTCATTTACACTCTCACTCAGTCTCACTCACTCATTTACACTCTCACTCTTTCTCACTCACTCATTTACACTCTCACTCTTTCTCACTCACTCATTTACACTCTCACTCTTTCTCACTCACTCATTTACACTCTCACTCTTTCTCACTCACTCATTTACACTCTCACTCTTTCTCACTCACTCATTTACACTCTTACTCTCACATTTACACTCTCACTCTTTCTCACTCACTCATTTACACTCTCACTCACATTTACACTCTTACTCTCACATTTACACTATCACTCTTTCTCACTCACTCATTTACACTCTCACTCAGTCTCACATTTACACTCTCACTCTCTCTCACTCACTCATTTACACTCTTACTCACACATTTACATTCTTACTCACATATTTACACTCTCACTCACTCATTTAAACTCTCACATTTACACTCTTACGCTCACATTTACACTCTCATTCACTCATTTACACTCTCTCTCACACTCACTCTCTCTCTCACTCACTCATTTACACTCTCACTCACATTTACACTCTCACTCACATTTACACTCTCACTCACTCATTTACACTCTCACTCACATTTACACTCTCACTCAGTCTCACATTTACACTCTCACTCTCTCTCACTCACTCATTTACACTCTAACTCTCACATTTACACTCTCTCACACTCTCACATTTACACTCACTCTCTCTCACTCTCACATTTACACTCTCACTCTTTCTCACTCACTCATTTACACTCTCACTCAGTCTCACATTTACACTCTCACTTATTCTCTCGCACTCACACATTTTCACTTACTTACTCACACTCTTTCACTCAGTCACTCACTTCAGCAAACACTCTGTGTCTGTAAGAGGTTCAGATGCTGCCATCTTCATGAGCCCTCAGCCAATCAACTGAGCTGGAAAATGTCATGTGACTCTTCACTCTGTTACAATTAAATGCCTGTTTCATGCTTGAACTCTATAAAGCCTGCGGGATCAAACCTGCTGATAAACCCGTCACACACACTCGTCTGACTGATAGTTCAGACTCTTTCATCAAGTGAAAGTGTTTTAGTGTCCCTGATCAAACCAGTCTTTATTCTGTCAAATCTGATTTATAGCAGGAATAACTTTGATATTGTTAGTAATATTTCCACTGGACTGAAGCGACTCGGTTTACTTCATAAAGTATTAAATATGATGATCAGCTTTTGAGGTTTATTTGCTCATCCCTCAATCATTATAATGCACTGCATTATGTTTTTGACAGATTTGATCATAAAACTGAGTTTTTATAGACATTATTGCCAGTTATTGATATTTATATCATTTTGCTTTTTGTCCATATAAACATCAGCATCTGCACTAAAATGCATATTTTTGCACAGTTTGCTGTTTTTCCCTCCTTATTCTCACTATATGAGCCATAAAAGCCTGTGTGTGTGTGTGAAAGAGTGTGTATGTGAGTGTGTGTCTGTGTGAGTGAGAGAATGAGTGTGTGTGTGTGTGTGTGTGTGTGATGGATTCTGGGAGGATTCTTGAAGGATTCTGTGATTTATGAACACAGGTTACTCTGATGTGTCTGAAGTAGAAACGCATTTCAAGTGGAACCTGGTGAACTTCTTTTCTCATCATGTTTATCTGGAATCACTGCAGTTCATATCAGCGGAGAAGAAAAGAAGCCGATCAGGAGCAGTGTGTGTGTGTGTGGGATTCATAATGAACACACACTTTCATACACTCATTACTGTCAAGGTGAAGCAAACGCAGGAGAGAAAAACAACAGAAGAAAAGTAACGTCGGGCTTTTAAACACCGTGTTTGTGCTCTTCCTCCGACAGCAGGAATGACTCACAGATGCTCAGCAAATGTAAACATGATTTACACACACACACACACACACACACACACACACACACACACACACACACACACACACACACACACACACACACACACACAATGTTTGCATGCATGAGGTCATAATTACATACTGTTGACTCAGATTCAATCCTCTGTTGTTCATCATTTGCATGCAGACCATGAGCTTTCCTCTGTTTCTTCAGATGAGATATTCTGAGTCCGTCTCTCGCTGGTTGATCTGATGCGGAGGAGTGTGTGTGTGTGTGTGTGTAACGTGCTCTTCTCTCGCTGTTTCTGCCACAGGTTGGCCGTTTGATGTGGTGATCTGTAAGATGAGTGGACTCGTGCAGGGAGCTTCTGTTTCCGCGTCTGTCTTCACGTTAGTGGCGATCGCAGTCGAAAGGTGAACTCTCATGGATTAAAAACACCTTCAGGACGAAACACACACACACACACACACACACACACACACACACACACACACACACACACAACCAGCTGATATTCTAGGGATTATCAACTGGACAGATTTTTGGGATTACACACACACACGCACACACAGCTGACATAAACACACATACCTGGCACACACACACATCTGACACACACTTCACACACCTGACATACACACACCTGACACACACATACCTGACACACACACACACACACACACATATACATGCGCACACACACCTAACACACACACACACACACACACACACACACCTGACACACATACACACCTAAAACAAACACACACACTCAGACACACACACGCTCTCTCTCTCTCTCTCTCTCTCACTCACAGACACACACACACACACACATATACATGCGCACACACACCTGACATTCACACATACCTGACACACACACACACCTAAAACAAACACACACACACACACACACTCTCTCTCAGACACACACACACACACACAGTGTCAGTGTCAGTGTTTTGTTTTTAAGCTGAATCAGACGCAGATTCGCTCTCAGTCGTCATGTTCATATTGTTCTCAGAAGCAGAGGATGAGATTCAGTCTTTCCTCCTGCTCATAATCATCACTCCATCTTTCATTCTGAGACGCTTGACAGCACATAAATCACTGCAGATATACTTCTGTCTGTAAAATCAGAAGTTTTGGTTTTGTCGGTTTCACACACAGATTGGCGTCAGATCTTGAGTCATTTTTAGGAGGTCGATTAGATCTGATTAATCTCTTACACACATGAACACAAATTACTGTCATTAAATGTTCTCCATATTTCTGTGATCAGTCATCCGGCAAATCATAATTAAACATAATTATACATGTACATAAATAGCCAAAATTTAAATGACATATTAGTGACTTTATCTCACTGTTATGAACAATTATTGCCTTATGATTTAAATTATGACAATTTAAATTTCCAAGAATTTTTTGTTCTAATTCCAATTTTGTTTAATTGTCGACATTTTAATTGTCATGTGAGTTACTTTTTATTTGTCATTTAAAACATTTTGTTTCATAATTTCATGTTTGTCACAATTACAATATGAATACCCTCATAATTTTATGTAATTTTATGTCTTTTTACGTAATCATTTACATTCCCCCCCCAATTAGTTTTTCATAATTATGACATTATCATTTTGACTTTTCATCTCTTTATAAAAATTGTCCAAATTAAAACATAATATAATTTTTCTAAATTAAACTCTTTGTGATAATTATGATTTTCTTGTCATAATGTCATCTTTTTCAATCAATCATTTCAACTTTTTTGTCATAATTAAATTTTTCCCCATCCTTTTTAATCTCATAATTCTGACTTAATTATTCATAAATATGATATTTTATAACCTAAATGTGACTAATTAATCACTTGGATTTTTTATCACAATTGTCATTAGTCCAATAATTGGTATAAAAATATTTCATAATTATGAAATTTTTGCTATAAATTTGACTTTTTGTCTCCTAATTATGATTTAGTATGTCATAATTCTGACCTTTTTATGTCCTAATTTTTTTAATTAAGTCTTTTTAAATCACATGATTTGGATTTTTTGTCATGAATGTTATTAATCTAATAATTTTGACTACATTCATTTCATAATAATTTTTCCTGTAAATGTGACTTTTCGTCTCCTAATTTTGACTTTTGAAATACATACGTTTTCACTTTTTTTTTCCATTTTTAACATCACAACTTCTCAAGTCCTAATTTTGACTTTCGAAATCTGGGGTCTCATTTATAAAACTGTGCGTAGGATCACTACTAAAAGTTTACGTGCGCCCAAAAGCCAAAAATGCCATACGGCAAAAAATATTCAGATTTATAAAACCGTGTGTACGCACACCTGTCGGGAACATTCCCTTTATAAATCGCAGATGTCACGGCTCAAAGTTTGCTTAAATGTGCACACATTCTCCCGTCAAGTTGTATTTTATAGATCACAACCTTTGCGTGGAAACTGGCGTACGTACATTTCCGGTCCCGTTTTGTGTGTACGCACGTTTTATAAATGAGACCCCTGATCATTTGGATTTTTTTTGTCATAAATTTTATTAATAGAGTAATTTTGACGTCAATCTCATCCATTTATTTCATAACTGTGACATTTTTCCTTTTCGTCTCCTAATTATGACTTTTGAAATACATATTTTTTCCTATTTTTAAGTCCTAAGTCCTATTTTTGTCTTTTAAAATCACATGATTTGGATTTTTTGTCATGAATGTTATTAATCTAATAATTTTGACTACATTCATTTCATAATAATTTTTCCTATAAAAATTAAAAAACTTTTCGTCTCCTAATTTTGACTTCCAAATCCAAATTTTCCCCCATTTGTAACATCTTAAGTGTCACTTTGCCGGCTTGATTTCCCAAAGTTCTTCCGTCGGCCCGGATAACCTCGTGTTCCTCCTCCAGGTTTCGTTGCATCGTGTATCCGTTCCAGCGGAAGTTGACGCAGCGCCAGGCCATCGCCACCATCGCCCTTCTCTGGGCGCTGGCCGTCGCCATCATGTGCCCGTCGGCCGTCACGCTGACCGTGTCCCGGGACGCGCTGCACTGCACGGTGGACCGGCACGCCGTCACGCGCCCGCTGTTCACCTGCTGGGAGAACTGGCCCGCCCGCGGCATGAGGAAGATCTACACCACCGTCCTGTTCTCGCACATCTACCTGGCTCCGGTCACGCTCATCGCCGTCATGTACACGCGCATCGCCCTCAAGCTGGTCAAGCCGCCCGCCTCCATCCGGGACGCGCAGGCGGAGCACGAGAGCCGCAGGGTTTCCCGCAGGACGCTGCGGGTGGTGAACATGCTGCTGATGGTGGCGCTGCTGTTCGCCGTGTCCTGGCTGCCGCTCTGGATCCTCATGATGCTGACGGACTACGGGAACCTGTCGGCCGCTCAGCTGGACCTGGTGGCCGTCTACATCTTCCCCTTCGCCCACTGGCTGGCCTTCTTCAACAGCAGCGTGAACCCCATCGTCTACGGCTACTTCAACGAGAACTTCCGGCGCGGGTTCCAGGCG
>JAWRVZ010000506.1:182500-187500 GCA_037043235.1 Rhodeus uyekii
AAATGTAAATTGAAATCTTTGATCCTCTGATTTCTTGGCTCAAGATGAACGAGGATATCATTGAAAAATGTTCCTGGCATTTTGAATTTTTTGACCAATTCTTGCTAAAAATGGGCTCAGATGATCTTCAGACGGCGTTGGAAAGCTGTTTGTTCACTCTGGTTTTAAAAGTGCTTTATAAATAGATTCAGATGTGATTCGGAGCTGTGTTTGAGATGAAATGTTCCTCTGGTTTCTCCAGATCGCCACTAAAGATCCGCTCAATCCGCTGAAGCAGGACCTGAAGAAAGGGAATCTGCGTTATGTGAGCAACGTCTTTCCTCATAAGGGCTACATCTGGAACTACGGAGCGATTCCTCAGGTTTGTGTCCATGTCTCTCCCGGGGAAAGAGCGGGTGATGCTCGACCAGCGGGAGATTGGTCAGCAGCACTGAATGACGGACGGCTTGTTTCTCCTGGTTTGCAGACGTGGGAGGATCCCGGACACCGGGACGGAGACACCGGATGCTGCGGAGACAACGATCCCATCGACATCTGTGATATTGGGAATAAGGTGAAGAGTCACACATTCATTCAACCTCTGGAACTGATTTTCAGACATATTTATTTATATATTTAATAATATATACAGTGGTACCTCGGTTTACGAGTTTAATTCGTTCCAAGAGCGAGCTCGTAAACCAAAATGCTCGTACACCGAAACAAATTTCCCCATAAGAATGCACTAAAAATCAATTAATTCGTTCCACATGACCACAAATGCCCATTTAAAATATTTTTTTTGGTTTTACCCTATTAATTGCAGTTAAAATTGTAACCATTAAGATCTCATATAAATACTAATTAATAATTGACAATTAAACTCTAGAAATACTTGACAATTTACTGTAATGCACGTCAGGTTTGAGCAGCCTGCTTGGAGGAGAGAGAGGAGGGAGGAGAGGGGAGCGGGGAAAGCAAGGATGAAAGCAAATGAGTGAATTTATTATAATAGTGCAGAAAACAAAGAGTGATAATCCAGAGTTAAAGTCGTGGAACATGGGAGCCGCAAAAGAACGAATTCGCGGGAGCCGCAAACGAACGAATTCGCGGGAGCCGCGAGAGAACGAATTCGCGGGAGCCTCGAACGAACGAATTCGCGGGAGCCGCGAAGGAACGAATTCGCGGGAGCCGCGAAGGAACGAATTCGCGGGAGCCGCGAAGGAACGAATTCGCGGGAGCCGCGAAGGAACGAATTCGCGGGAGCCGCGAAGGAACGAATTCGCGGGAGCCGCGAGAGAACTAGGGGAGCGCGGGGCACAAAGTAACGCGGAGTAAATAGTAACAGCGATTTTTTTAGATAGTTGCAGGGGCATAAATGTGACGTGCTAAAGGGCTTTTCATCAGACTGTTTGCAGACGTCTTCTGGACATTTTTCGAGAAATTTCATAGAAGTTTGGATGAGAACCACAGGAAAAACTCTTTTGGCAGCATGTAAATATTTTTTGTTATAGTAGTTGTTTTTCGATTTTCAAAGAATGTGTGAAAGATTGTTAGTCTAATCTTATATTGTTATGATTACCATCTTCTTGGCTAAAAGATGGTACCATTTTGAAAGACGTGAAAAACACATAGTGGCTGCTATCCGGTCCTGAAGTAAACAAGACAGTGCGGGGTTAGTTGTAACACTAAGCCGCATTGAACAAGTTGCATCAATAATCATATATTTTGCATTGTATTAACCTATTAAAACGTTTTTCATGTAAAAAAAAATAAAGGAAAAAAGTTATGCTTATGATCATCAAGACGCAACTTTTTTAAACAAATAAAAATACGTGAATGAACTTGTATTGGATAACATGGTGTTACAACTAACCCGCTGCCTGTTAAAACGAGCCCCGCTCACGGGGTAAGAAGTCACATTTTACTCTTGCGCTTTTGCCGATACTGCAGAGAAACGGCAGGTCCGACGAACATGAAAACAGTGCTCATTTGTAGGAGAGGCTTATATGTTGTTTGTATAAAAATATGGTTTGTCTAACCCTATTACTTTGTTTATTATTTGGCTAAAACCGTGTATATTTCACTACGTGAACAATGGTGATCACAATTAATTAATGTTTAGAATATGAGGTAAAAACTTCTGTAAATCACTTATAAAAATATCACTGTGGTGAATGATGCAGCCAATTAATGAGTTAAGGGGTTATAAAAGGGGTTGAAACCTCCTGACTGTGTTATGAGAGGCTGTCATTAGGATATTTAATGTAAAAATGCGCACAAGGATGCTGAGCGTTAGGACTTTTTCCACACAGAACTGCGCATGGGTGAGGGAAAAATTTGCTCGCACTTTGATACAAAGCTCGTACACCGATTCAACCCTCCATGCTCGTACACCGATTTTCTCGTATACCAAGTCGCTCGTAAACCGAGGTACCACTGTATATGTGTATTTTTTATTAATTTAAAAATATTTAATAAAATATATATAATATTTTTATACATATAAAATAATATAAATATTATATTTTTTAAATAATATACACCTATATAATAAAACATAAAAATGAAATTAAACCAACATCAGATACTAAGTTAAATAATTATAACAATAGTAATATTATTATAATATAGTAATACACGCACACATTCTCTCTCTCTCTCTCTCTCTCTCTCTCTCACACACACACACTCCCACACACTCTCTCTCAGTCTCACACTCACTCAATCTGAATAATTAAGACAGTTATGTATAAAATTAAATCAACATCAGATAATAAATTAAATAAAGCAAATGATATAATAAAGAAAATAATTACTCTAATTGAATGCAGTGTAACAATCGTTCTCTCTCGTCATTTTCAAGCTTTTTTTGTCGTTTTTTCAACTGCTTCATAAAAACTAAACAAAAAATAATGATGGGTTGAAATATTGAGAAAAACTTCAATAACTTCAAAAAAACAATAACATTTTTGAACACACTGGTTGGATTTGTCCTCATTTAACTTTCTGAACAGAGCAGATACTATAATATAACTTTATTAATTTAGCTATATTATTAATTCTATATATTCTATAAATTATAGGTATAATTTATGTCAATAAATACATGCATTTATTAATAATTAATACAAATATAAATCTACACAAACATTATTAAATATAAAACTATACTAATTTATTTAGATTATAACTTCAATAAATGATTAAAATAATTATTCTATATATATATATAAAACAACGTCAGATTTTTCTCTTCAGTTACATGAAAAATGGAAATTAGATTAATAAATAAATTAATATGCATTACATTCATGCATTAATGCATTTCTACATTGACATTTTCCTTTCCAAGTGGATCTTTTGCTGTGTAAAAGTGATGCTTGTGAGGAACATGCTTCACTCTTTGCTCTGAACGATTGGTCTGCGAGTGATTGTGAATCTCGAGTGTTTGCGCTCAGGTTTGCTCTCGAGGGGAAATCATCCGTGTGAAGGTGTTGGGGACTCTGGCGCTGATAGACGAAGGAGAAACCGACTGGAAAGTAATTGTTATAAACGTGGAGGACCCAGAGGCGGAAGAATTCAACGGTTTGATCTCTGAACCTTCTGCATCTGTAATTAGCGTGATGTTGAATCTCAACGAGTTCTGTCCTTCTCAGATATCGAGGACGTCCGCAGACTCAAGCCCGGATACCTGCAGGCCACACTCGATTGGTTCAGGATGTATAAAGTGCCTGATGGGAAGCCGGAAAACCAATTCGCCTTCGATGGTGAATTCAAGAACAGGGTAAATAGAGCAACAGGAGGAGGAGAGAAAGAAAGGACATGACATTTCATTAATGACTCTCAGATGGATAATAATTGAGATATTTTTCTCATCATGTCATCAAGGCGAGGGAAGTCAAGCATGTCATTTTAATTTTTCTCACGGATTTGAGATTAGAAACAAAGACTTTTCCAAAGGATGACATTCAGAACATCAGGAAAACACATCAATGAAAAAACATGAAAGACATTTTTTTTTTTTAAATGCTTAAAAAAATTAGCAAATATAGTATACATTTTCTTACTTCATTTAAAATGTTTATTTTTTAATAAATATACAACATTTTTATTATTACTTTTTTTATTATACTTGGCAAAGTGTTTATTTTTAGTGAATATTCTAAATCATTTAGAATGCATTCGTTTATATTTTTTATATTTTCTTAAATGTTTTAATGTGTTTCTCTTTAAGTAAATATACTAGATAATTTTTTTCTAAATGCATTGAAAAACAAATTTTCTATATTTTAAAATATTTTTAGTAAATATATAATTTATTTTTATTTTTTAATATTTTATAATTAGCAAATACACTCTGCATTTTCTTTTCGTAATTACACAATTTTTTTTATTTATAATTGCTAAGTTTTAATATAATGTAAGTTTTAAAAATATAATATTTTAAAATGTTTAAATGTGTCTCTCATTTATGGTCTGCAGGATTTCGCCATTAAAACAGTAAAGGACACTCATAACTTCTGGAAAGCTCTAATCTCCGGGAAAACAGACGCAGGAGAAATCAACTGGTGAGACGGCCGTCAGTCTATAATTTAGCTTTAGTTTAAACTATAATTGACTCAAATGAGTCATTCTGTTCAATCAATGATTTATCTTGAAATCACACTGAGTCTGTGATATTTCACTAAAAACGTAATGACGAGTGAGTGTTTACTGCTAATTTTATTTGAATAGCTTTTGCAGGTTCAGATTTCAAACAGGGTTTGAGATGTTCTCTGTTGCATGATAAAAGAGAACAATCCCAGCGCGGTCCGTCTGCATTCCCATTCTCCCAGGCCGTCCGTCTCAGCTCAAACAGAGACGCACACGTGTTGTGAATGTGTTATGAATGTGAATTATAAATGTGTCAGAGCAGATCTCGGAGGACTGACAACTACGAACAGGGAACAGCATTAAAAGTGCTCAACTGCAACGTCAGGCTGTGAAATACATCTAATAAAGTAAATTAATTTGACTTA
>JAWRVZ010000506.1:197500-199619 GCA_037043235.1 Rhodeus uyekii
GCTCCAGAAGTTGAGTTCAGTGTTTGTGCAGAAATCGTCTCGTTTTGCGCTGGAATATTTAAATCAAGGATCAAACGTTGCGTTGTTAAACCGGTCTGAGAGTCGTTCACGTTCAGGTGAATCTGTTGATGAATCGTTTCTCCGTGTTCTCCAGGCTTGTATAAGAAGTCTGGGAAGCTGGTGTTTCTGGGTCTGGATAACGCCGGGAAGACGACGCTGCTGCACATGCTCCGAGACGACCGGCTGGGGCAACACGTGCCCACCTTACACCCCAGTAACAACCACTGCACACACACCATTCCCAGCATGCACTGCTGCCGGCTGATGACCTGATGCCGTTTGTGTTTTCAGCGTCGGAGGAGCTGACCATTGCGGGAATGACCTTCACTACGTTTGATCTGGGAGGTCATGTTCAAGGTCAGAACTAAACCTCTCGTTCATTTGCATGGAACAATTTCCCTGCTTTTATCCCTGTGAACTCATCTCTTCTGAGCACACACACACACTCACTCATATACACACTTGTGCACACATACACACTCGCATACGCTCACTCACTCTCTCACACTTGTGTGCGCACACACACTCACTCTCTCACACATACACCCTTACTCATACACACACTCGACGAGCTGCTTGAGTGTCTCTCACACACACACACACACACACACACTCACACACTCACACACAGGGTGAGATGTTTGACACACAGTTTGAAACACAGGAGTGAATATAGATCCGTCACCACGGCGATGTGTGGATGTATTGATCACGGCTGTGTTGATCTCCAGCGCGGAGAGTGTGGAAGAACTACCTCCCCGCCGTCAACGCCGTCGTCTTCCTCGTGGATTGTGCCGATCACGAGCGTCTCGCGGAATCCAAGGAGGAGCTCGACGTAAGTCTTCAAGAGCGGATCCGTTATTCTAATTATAATTATTGACGTTCGTGAAACATCATATTCTCAGTTTTTGTGACACATCAGGTTGGAAATGCATGAAAGTTTTCTTTGCACATTGATTTCTAAATATCATGTGTGTGTATACACACACACACACACACACACACACACACACAAACAGACTTACATAAAGTAATACCTTCCAGGTGGAGGAGGGATGACGTAGATAATACAAACACAATACAGAAGTGTAGTGTTTCTTCCCGTGTTGTGTGTTTGATAAACTCAGAAGCTCATATGTATTATTATTGAACACTCATAACTCGTGCTGCTCCCAGCTTAATACTGGTGAATCACTCGTTGCCCCCGGTAACCCCCGCTGTAAAACCAAGCTGCCTCTAGTGGAGATCATATGCAATTACCCATAAATGAGGAGCTTGAGCTGCTGCGAGTGCTGAACACCTCTAGCGTCTGGAAGCTGCTCGTATCTCAAATACTTACTCGTATCTCAAAGCAAAAGTTGCTTGAAGGCTTGCTCGTATCTCAGAGTACTCGTATATCGGGACGCTCGTATCTCACAGTATTACTGTGTGTATATATATATATATATATATATACACACAGTAATACTGTGAGATACGAGCGTCCCGATACTGTGAGATACGATATATACAGGGGTGCACATAACTGGTACGCAGGTACGCATGCGCAACAAAAATCAGAAATGCGTAAGCCCACTTGAGTCACTAAGCGCCTTTGCGTACTTAACCGATCTTCTCATCTCATCGTACACAACCTTACAGTAAGAGATGTCCAAAAAGCAACAGACATTAAGCAGCTTTTTTGGCGTTTCACCACCTTCAAAGAAACGCCAACTGAAGCCTGAGCCGAAAAGTTAACGATGAGCGCACTGAAGTGCATATCATTCACGTGAAGGGGGCACGCAGAGAGCATCGCTCACGCCAGGGGTCGGAAACCTATGGCTCGCGAGCCATATATGGCTCTTTTGACGCCACCCCCCGTCGACAGATCGATCGCTCCGCTACTTCCGCGTTCGCGAAGGACAGGTAGATCGCTCCGCACCCCCCAACAGATCGATCGCCCAGCTACTTCCGCGTTCGCGGAAGACAGTGGAGGCGACAGTGAAGAGGACAGTGATGGCAACACGGTGGAGGACAGTGAGAAAGACTGCACTTATTAAGACAATGCTACATATGTGAG
>JAWRVZ010000507.1:0-7500 GCA_037043235.1 Rhodeus uyekii
GGAGAATAAACTGTGAGAATAAACTCTCAGTGGTTCAGGATCAGACGCTTCACGTGTGTCTCAATCCTTCAGTGAGTTTCAGCTCTCGGTCGTTTGCTCAGTTGTTTCTTTGGCTTCTCTGTGTAATTATCCGACCCTGACTGACACACACTGATCCCGCCCACTAACCTCTCTGACCAACCAGCACAGGAAACACACACACACACACAGAGAGAGAGAGAGAGGGAGGGAGAGGCGCGGGGCGAGCGAGGAGCTGCTGTCACGCGATCCGGTCTTCTGTCAGTTAGCAGTGTGTGTGACAGCGGCTGGCGTGCGGCCAAGCCCTTGCGTGCAAACAGAGGAAAGCCACATTAGCCTATAAAGACTTTCAGAAGAACAACAGCTGTTAAATATTGATGATGCTGGCAGTGAACGCTCAGAGTTACGAGCCGAACGCTTCATGATCTGCTGCCGGGACTCTCACAGCTCTGACAGTCTGAACTTGTGCTCGGGAACTAAATATGTGTCTCTGTCAGAAATGTAAAAATGACTGAGAAACACATTTAACAGCATTGAATGATTCTCTTATTTAGAAAACATTTAAACAGATTTCCGTGATATCAGGATTAAAGTGATGACTGATCGCATTAATGACTCTCTCTCTCTCTGTCTCTGTCTCTCTGTCTCTCTGTCTCTCTCTCAGTCTCTGTCTCTCTCTCTGTCTCTCTCTGTCTCTGTCTCTCTCTGTCTCTCTGTCTCTCTCTGTCTCTCTCTCAGTCTCTGTCTCTCTCTCTGTCTCTCTCTCTCTCTGTCTCTCTCTCTCTCTCTCTCTCTCTCTGTCTCTGTCTCTCTCTCAGTCTCTGTCTCTCTCTGTCTCTCTCTCAGTCTCTGTCTCTCTCTCTGTCTCTCTCAGTCTCTGTCTCTCTCTCTGTCTCTCTCTGTCTCTGTCTCTCTCTGTCTCTCTGTCTCTCTCTGTCTCTCTCTCAGTCTCTGTCTCTCTCTCTGTCTCTCTCTCTCTCTGTCTCTCTCTCTCTCTCTCTCTCTCTCTCTCTCTCTCTCTCTCTGTCTCTCTCTCAGTCTCTGTCTCTCTCTGTCTCTCTCTCAGTCTCTGTCTCTCTCTCTGTCTCTCTCTCAGTCTCTGTCTCTCTCTCTGTCTCTCTCTGTCTCTGTCTCTCTCTGTCTCTCTGTCTCTCTCTGTCTCTCTGTCTCTCTCTCAGTCTCTGTCTCTCTCTCTGTCTCTCTCTCTCTCTCTCTCTGTCTCTCTCTCTCTCTCTCTCTCTCTCTCTGTCTCTGTCTCTGTTTCTCTCTGTCTCTCTCTCAGTCTCTGTCTCTCTCTCTGTCTCTCTGTCTCTCTCTGTCTCTCTCTCTCTCTCTCTCTGTCTCTGTCTCTCTCTCAGTCTCTGTCTCTCTCTGTCTCTCTCTCTCTCTGTCTCTCTCTCTCTCTCTCTCAATTCAATTTAAATTTTTATTGGCATGATAAAACAAATACATTTTGTATTGCCAAAGCATTAAGACATAGAAAATGGAATATATGAACATGAACATGGAACAGTCTATGAGAAAGAATGATAAGAGAATTCTCTCTCTCTCTCTCTCTCTCGCTCTCCTACAGATGGAACAGTCTATGAGAAAGAATGAGTATTCTCTCTCTCTCTCTCTCTCTCGCTCTCCTACAGTTTAGTTTGTATTTGGCTTCATAAAGTCATCATTGATCCCAAATGCAAACTCTCTTTATTTCTGTCTGTAATCTGTAGCTTCCATTCAGGAGTAAAAGAGACAGACTGGAATATCATCAATATCATCACTATCAACAATATCATTAATATCATCAATATCCTCAATATCATCACTATCATCAATATCATTAATATCATCACTATCATCAATATCATTAATATCATTACTATCATCAATATCATCACTATCATCAATATCATCAATATCATCACTATCATCAATATCCATAATATCATCAATATCATCACTATCATCAATATCATTAATATCATTACTATCATCAATATCATCACTATCAACACTATCATTAATATCATCAATATCCTCAATATCATCACTATCATCAATATCATTAAATATCATTAATATCATCAATATCATCACTATCATCATCATCAATATCATTAATATCATCACTATCATCAATTTCATTAATATCATCAATATCATCACTATCATCAATATCATCACTATCATCAATATCATTAATATCATTACTATCATCAATATCATCACTATCATCAATATCCTCACTATCATCAATATCATCACTATCATCAATATCATCACTATCATCAATATCATCACTATCATCACTATCATCACTATCATGAATATCCTCACTATCAATATCCTCACTATCATCAATATCACCAATATCATCACTATCATCACTATCATCATCATCACTATCATCAATATCATCACTATCATCACTATCATCAATATCATCACTATCATCAATATCATCAATATCATCACTATCATCAATATCATCAATATCATCACTATCATCAATATCATCACTATCATCAATATCATCACTATCATCAATATCATCACTATCATCAATATCATCAATATCATCACTATCATCAATATCCTCACTATCATCAATATCATCACTATCATCACTATCATCACTATCATCAATATCATCACTATCATCAATATCATCACTATCATCAATATCATCACTATCATCAATATCATCAATATCATCACTATCATCAATATCATCACTATCATCAATATCATCACTATCATCACTATCATCACTATCATCAATATCATCACTATCATCAATATCATCAATATCATCACTATCATCAATATCATCACTATCATCACTATCATCAATATCATCAATATCATCAATATCATCACTATCATCAATATCATCACTATCATCACTATCATCACTATTATCATCATCATCACTATCATCAATATCATCACTATCATCAATATCATCACTATCATCACTATTATCATCATCATCACTATCATCAATATCATCACTATCATCACTATCATCAATATCATCAATATCATCACTATCATCAATATCGTCAATATCATCACTATCATCAATATCATCACTATCATCAATATCATCACTATCATCAATATCATCACTATCGTCACTATCATCAATATCATCAATATCATCACTATCATCAATATTATCACTATCATCAATATCATCACTATCATCACTATCATCACTATCAACACTATCATCAATATCCTCACTATCATCAATATCACCAATATCATCACTATCATCAATATCACCACTATCATCACTATCATCACTATCATCATCATCATCATCACTATCATCACTATCAACACTATCATCAATATCCTCACTATCATCAATATCACCATCATCACTATCATCAATATCACCACTATCATCACTATCATCACTATCATCACTATCATCATCATCATCACTATCATCACTATCATCACTATCATCACTATCATCACTATCATCAATATCATCAATATCATCACTATCATCAATATCATCACTATTATCATCATCATCACTATCATCACTATCATCATCATCATCATCAATATCATATCATCAATATCATCAATATCATCACTATCATCAATATCATCACTATCATCACTATTATCATCCTCATCACTATCATCACTATTATCATCATCATCATCACTATCATCAATATCATCACTATCATCAATATCATCACTATCATCACTATTATCATCATCATCATCACTATTATCAATATCATCACTATCATCAATATCATCACTATCATCAATATCATCACTATCATCAATATCATCACTATCATCAATATCATCACTATCATCACTATTATCATCATCATCACTATCATCAATATCATCACTATCATCAATATCATCAATATCATCACTATCATCACTATTATCATCATCATCACTATCATCAATATCATCACTATCATCACTATCATCAATATCATCAATATCATCACTATCATCAATATCATCACTATCATCAATATCATCAATATCATCACTATCATCAATATCATCACTCATCATCATCATATCATCACTATCATCATCATCACTATCATCACTATCATCCCTATCATCAATATCATCACTATCATCAATATCATCACTATCGTCACTATCATCAATATCATCAATATCATCACTATCATCAATATTATCACTATCATCACTATCATCAATATCATCACTATCATCACTATCATCCCTATCATCACTATCAACACTATCATCAATATCCTCACTATCATCAATATCACCAATATCATCACTATCATCAATATCACCACTATCATCACTATCATCACTATCATCACTATCATCACTATCATCATCATCATCATCATCACTATCATCACTATCATCACTATCATCAATATCATCAATATCATCAATATCATCACTATCATCAATATCATCACTATCATCACTATCATCAATATCATCACTATCATCACTATTATCATCATCATCACTATCATCAATATCATCAATATCATCACTATCATCAATATCATCACTATCATCACTCATCACTATCATCAATATCATCACTACATCATCACTATCATCAATATCATCACTATTATCATCATCATCACTATCATCAATATCATCACTATCATCAATATCATCACTATCATCAATATCATCACTATCATAAATATCATCACTATCATCACTATCATCAATATCATCACTATCATCAATATCATCACTATCATCAATATCATCACTATCATCAATATCATCACTATCATCAATATCATCACTATCATCAATATCATCACTATCATCACTATTATCATCATCATCACTATCATCAATATCATCACTATCATCAATATCATCAATATCATCACTATCATCACTATTATCATCATCATCACTATCATCAATATCATCACTATCATCACTATCATCAATATCATCAATATCATCAATATCATCACTATCATCAATATCATCAATATCATCACTATCATCAATATCATCACTATCATCAATATCATCACTATCATCATCATCACTATCATCACTATCATCCCTATCATCATCATACTATCATCAATATCATCACTATCGTCACTATCATCAATATCATCAATATCATCACTATCATCAATATTATCACTATCATCACTATCATCAATATCATCACTATCATCCCTATCATCACTATCAACACTATCATCAATATCCTCACTATCATCAATATCACCAATATCATCACTATCATCAATATCACCACTATCATCACTATCATCACTATCATCACTATCATCATCATCATCATCATCACTATCATCACTATCATCACTATCATCAATATCATCAATATCATCACTATCATCAATATCATCACTATCATCACTATCATCAATATCATCACTATCATCACTATTATCATCATCATCACTATCATCAATATCATCAATATCATCACTATCATCAATATCATCACTATCATCACTATTATCATCATCATCACTATCATCAATATCATCACTATTATCATCATCATCACTATCATCAATATCATCACTATCATCAATATCATCACTATCATATCATCAATATCATCACTATCATAAATATCATCACTATCATCACTATCATCAATATCATCACTATCATCAATATCATCACTATCGTCACTATCATCAATATCATCAATATCATCACTATCATCAATATTATCAATATCCTCACTATCATCAATATCATCACTATCATCACTATCATCACTATCATCAATATCATCACTATCATCAATATCATCACTATCATCAATATCATCACTATCATCAATATCATCAATATCATCACTATCATCAATATCATCACTATCATCAATATCATCACTATCATCACTATCATCACTATCATCACTATCATCACTATCATCAATATCATCACTATCATCAATATCATCACTATCATCAATATCATCACTATCATCAATATCATCAATATCATCACTATCATCAATATCATCACTATCATCAATATCATCACTATCATCACTATCATCACTATCATCAATATCATCACTATCATCAATATCATCAATATCATCACTATCATCAATATCATCACTATCATCAATATCATCAATATCATCACTATCATCAATATCATCACTATCATCACTATCATCACTATCATCAATATCATCACTATCATCACTATCATCACTATTATCATCATCATCATCACTATCATCAATATCATCACTATCATCAATATCATCACTATCATCACTATTATCATCATCATCACTATCATCAATATCATCAATATCATCACTATCATCACTATCATCAATATCATCAATATCATCACTATCATCAATATCGTCAATATCATCACTATCATCAATATCATCACTATCATCACTATCATCAATATCATCACTATCATCAATATCATCACTATCGTCACTATCATCAATATCATCAATATCATCACTATCATCAATATTATCACTATCATCACTATCATCAATATCATCACTATCATCACTATCATCACTATCAACACTATCATCAATATCCTCACTATCATCAATATCACCAATATCATCACTATCATCAATATCACCACTATCATCACTATCATCACTATCATCACTATCATCATCATCATCACTATCATCACTATCAACACTATCATCAATATCCTCACTATCATCAATATCACCATCATCACTATCATCAATATCACCACTATCATCACTATCATCACTATCATCACTATCATCATCATCATCATCATCACTATCATCACTATCATCACTATCATCACTATCATCAATATCATCAATATCATCACTATCATCAATATCATCACTATTATCATCATCATCACTATCATCACTATTATCATCATCATCACTATCATCAATATCATCAATATCATCACTATCATCAATATCATCAATATCATCACTATCATCACTATTATCATCATCATCACTATCATCAATATCATCACTATCATCACTATCATCAATATCATCAATATCATCACTATCATCAATATCATCACTATCATCAATATCATCAATATCAACTATCATCAATATCATCACTATCATCAATATCATCACTATCATCATCATCACTATCATCACTATCATCCCTATCATCAATATCATCACTATCATCAATATCATCACTATCGTCACTATCATCAATATCATCAATATCATCACTATCATCAATATTATCACTATCATCACTATCATCAATATCATCACTATCATCACTATCATCCCTATCATCACTATCAACACTATCATCAATATCCTCACTATCATCAATATCACCAATATCATCACTATCATCAATATCACCACTATCATCACTATCATCACTATCATCACTATCATCACTATCATCATCATCATCATCATCACTATCATCACTATCATCACTATCATCAATATCA
>JAWRVZ010000507.1:25000-60000 GCA_037043235.1 Rhodeus uyekii
CTGAACACAACACACACTGAACCCAACACACACTGATCCCAACACACACTGAACCCAACACACACTGAACCCAACACACACTGAGCCCAACACACACTGAACACAACACACACTGAGCCCAACACACACTGAGCCCAACACACACTGAGCCCAACACACACTGAGCCCAACACACACTGAGCCCAACACACACTGAGCCCAACACACACTGAACACAACACACACTGAACCCAACACACACTGATCCCAACACACACTGAACCCAACACACACTGAACCCAACACACACTGAGCCCAACACACACTGAACACAACACACACTGAACCCAACACACGCTGAACACAACACACGCTGAGCCCAACACACACTGAGCCCAACACACGCTGAGCCCAACACACACTGAGCCCAACACACACTGAGCCCAACACACACTGAGCCCAACACACACTGAGCCCAACACACACTGAGCCCAACACACACTGAACACAACACACACTGAACCCAACACACACTGATCCCAACACACACTGAACCCAACACACACTGAACCCAACACACACTGAGCCCAACACACACTGAACCCAACACACACTGAGCCCAACACACACTGAACACAACACACACTGAACCCAAAACACACTGATCCCAACACACACTGAACCCAACACACACTGAGCCCAACACACACTGAACACAAGACACACTGAACCCAACACACACTGATCCCAACACACACTGAACCCAACACACACTGAACCCAACACACACTGAGCCCAACACACACTGAACCCAACACACACTGAGCCCAACACACACTGAACCCAACACACACTGAGCCCAACACACACTGAACCCAACACACACTGAACCCAACACACACTGAACCCAACACACACTGAGCCCAACACACACTGAGCCCAACACACACTGAACCCAACACACACTGAACCCAACACACACTGAACCCAACACACACTGAGCCCAACACACACTGAACACAACACACACTGAACCCAACACACACTGAACACAACACACACTGAACCCAACACACACTGATCCCAACACACACTGAGCCCAACACACACTGAACACAACACACACTGAACCCAACACACACTGAGCCCAACACACACTGAACACAACACACACTGAACCCAACACACACTGATCCCAACACACACTGAGCCCAACACACACTGAACACAACACACACTGAACCCAACACACACTGAACCCAACACACACTGAACCCAACACACACTGAGCCCAACACACACTGAGCCCAACACACACTGAACCCAACACACACTGAACCCAACACACACTGAGCCCAACACACACTGAACCCAACACACACTGAACCCAACACACACTGAACCCAACACACACTGAGCCCAACACACACTGAACACAACACACACTGAACCCAACACACACTGATCCCAACACACACTGAGCCCAACACACACTGAACACAACACACACTGAACCCAACACACACTGAACCCAACACACACTGAGCCCAACACACACTGAACCCAACACACACTGAGCCCAACACACACTGAACCCAACACACACTGAACCAAACACACACTGAACCCAACACACACTGAACCCAACACACACTGAGCCCAACACACACTGAACCCAACACACACTGAGCCCAACACACACTGAACACAACACACACTGAACAGAACACACACTGAGCCCAACACACACTGAGTCCAACACACACTGAGCCCAACACACGCTGAGCCCAACACACGCTGAACACAACACACGCTGAACCCAACACACGCTGAACACAACACACACTGAACCCAACACACACTGAACCCAACACACACTGAACCCAACACACACTGAACCCAACACACACTGAACACAACACACGCTGAGCCCAACACACACTGAACACACTGAGCCCAACACACACTGAACCCAACACACACTGAACACAACACACACTGAACACAACACACGCTAAGCCCAACACACACTGAACACACTGAGCCCAACACACACTGAACCCAACACACACTGAACCCAACACACACTGAACCCAACACACACTGAACCCAACACACACTGAACACAACACACACTGAACACAACACACACTGAACACAACACACACTGAACACAACACACACTGAGCCCAACACACACTGAGCCCAACACACACTGAGCCCAACACACACTGAGCCCAACACACACTGAGCCCAACACACACTGAGCCCAACACACACTGAGCCCAACACACACTGAGCCCAACACACACTGAACACAACACACACTGAACCCAACACACACTGATCCCAACACACACTGAACCCAACACACACTGAACCCAACACACACTGAGCCCAACACACACTGAGCCCAACACACACTGAACACAACACACGCTGAACCCAACACACGCTGAACACAACACACGCTGAGCCCAACACACACTGAGCCCAACACACACTGAACCCAACACACACTGAGCCCAACACACACTGAGCCCAACACACACTGAGCCCAACACACACTGAGCCCAACACACACTGATCCCAACACACACTGAACCCAACACACACTGAACCCAACACACGCTGAACCCAACACACGCTGAACACAACACACGCTGAGCCCAACACACACTGAGCCCAACACACACTGAACCCAACACACACTGAGCCCAACACACACTGAGCCCAACACACACTGAGCCCAACACACACTGAACCCAACACACACTGATCCCAACACACACTGAACCCAACACACACTGAACCCAACACACACTGAGCCCAACACACACTGAACCCAACACACACTGAGCCCAACACACACTGAACACAACACACACTGAACCCAAAACACACTGATCCCAACACACACTGAACCCAACACACACTGAGCCCAACACACACTGAACACAACACACACTGAACCCAACACACACTGATCCCAACACACACTGAACCCAACACACACTGAACCCAACACACACTGAGCCCAACACACACTGAACCCAACACACACTGAGCCCAACACACACTGAACCCAACACACACTGAACCCAACACACACTGAACCCAACACACACTGAGCCCAACACACACTGAGCCCAACACACACTGAACCCAACACACACTGAACCCAACACACACTGAGCCCAACACACACTGAACACAACACACACTGAACCCAACACACACTGAACACAACACACACTGAACCCAACACACACTGATCCCAACACACACTGAGCCCAACACACACTGAACCCAACACACACTGAACCCAACACACACTGAACCCAACACACACTGAGCCCAACACACACTGATCCCAACACACACTGAACCCAACACACACTGAACCCAACACACACTGAGCCCAACACACACTGAACCCAACACACACTGAGCCCAACACACACTGAACCCAACACACACTGAACCCAACACACACTGAACCCAACACACACTGAACCCAACACACACTGAACCCAACACACACTGAACCCAACACACACTGAACCCAACACACACTGATCCCAACACACACTGAACCCAACACACACTGAACCCAACACACACTGAGCCCAACACACACTGAACCCAACACACACTGAGCCCAACACACACTGAACACAACACACACTGAACCCAAAACACACTGATCCCAACACACACTGAACCTAACACACACTGAGCCCAACACACACTGAACACAACACACACTGAACCCAACACACACTGATCCCAACACACACTGAACCCAACACACACTGAACCCAACACACACTGAGCCCAACACACACTGAACCCAACACACACTGAGCCCAACACACACTGAACCCAACACACACTGAACCCAACACACACTGAACCCAACACACACTGAGCCCAACACACACTGAGCCCAACACACACTGAACCCAACACACACTGAACCCAACACACACTGAGCCCAACACACACTGAACCCAACACACACTGAACCCAACACACACTGAGCCCAACACACACTGAGCCCAACACACACTGAACCCAACACACACTGAACCCAACACACACTGAACCCAACACACACTGAACCCAACACACACTGAACCCAACACACACTGAGCCCAACACACACTGAACACAACACACACTGAACCCAACACACACTGAACCCAACACACACTGAACCCAACACACACTGAACCCAACACACGCTGAACCCAACACACGCTGAACCCAACACACGCTGAGCCCAACACACGCTGAACCAAACACACGCTGAGCCCAACACACACTGAGCCCAACACACACTGAACACAACACACACTGAACCCAACACACACTGAACCCAACACACACTGAGCCCAACACACACTGAGCCCAACACACACTGAGCCCAACACACACTGAGCCCAACACACACTGAGCCCAACACACACTGAGCCCAACACACACTGAACAGAACACACACTGAACACAACACACACTGAGCCCAACACACACTGAGCCCAACACACACTGAGCCCAACACACACTGAGCCCAACACACACTGAGCCCAACACACACTGAGCCCAACACACACTGAACCCAACACACACTGAACCCAACACACACTGAACACAACACACACTGAACAGAACACACACTGAGCCCAACACACACTAAGTCCAACACACACTGAGCCCAACACACGCTGAGCCCAACACACGCTGAACACAACACACGCTGAACCCAACACACGCTGAACACAACACACACTGAACCCAACACACACTGAACCCAACACACACTGAACCCAACACACACTGAACCCAACACACACTGAACACAACACACGCTGAGCCCAACACACACTGAACACACTGAGCCCAACACACACTGAACCCAACACACACTGAACACAACACACACTGAACACAACACACGCTGAGCCCAACACACACTGAACACACTGAGCCCAACACACACTGAACCCAACACACACTGAACCCAACACACACTGAACCCAACACACACTGAACCCAACACACACTGAACCCAACACACACTGAACACAACACACACTGAACACAACACACACTGAACACAACACACACTGAACACAACACACACTGAGCCTAACACACACTGAGCCCAACACACACTGAGCCCAACACACACTGAGCCCAACACACACTGAGCCCAACACACACTGAGCCCAACACACACTGAGCCCAACACACACTGAGCCCAACACACACTGAGCCCAACACACACTGAACACAACACACACTGAACCCAACACACACTGATCCCAACACACACTGAACCCAACACACACTGAACCCAACACACACTGAGCCCAACACACACTGAGCCCAACACACACTGAACACAACACACGCTGAACCCAACACACGCTGAACACAACACACGCTGAGCCCAACACACACTGAGCCCAACACACACTGAACCCAACACACACTGAGCCCAACACACACTGAGCCCAACACACACTGAGCCCAACACACACTGAGCCCAACACACACTGAACCCAACACACACTGAACCCAACACACACTGATCCCAACACACACTGAACCCAACACACACTGAACCCAACACACACTGAGCCCAACACACACTGAGCCCAACACACACTGAGCCCAACACACACTGAACACAACACACACTGAACCCAAAACACACTGATCCCAACACACACTGAACCCAACACACACTGAGCCCAACACACACTGAACACAACACACACTGAACCCAACACACACTGATCCCAACACACACTGAACCCAACACACACTGAACCCAACACACACTGAGCCCAACACACACTGAACCCAACACACACTGAGCCCAACACACACTGAACCCAACACACACTGAACCCAACACACACTGAACCCAACACACACTGAACCCAACACACACTGAGCCCAACACACACTGAGCCCAACACACACTGAACCCAACACACACTGAACCCAACACACACTGAGCCCAACACACACTGAACACAACACACACTGAACCCAACACACACTGAACACAACACACACTGAACCCAACACACACTGATCCCAACACACACTGAACCCAACACACACTGAGCCCAACACACACTGAACCCAACACACACTGAGCCCAACACACACTGAACCCAACACACACTGAACCCAACACACACTGAACCCAACACACACTGAGCCCAACACACACTGAGCCCAACACACACTGAACCCAACACACACTGAACCCAACACACACTGAACCCAACACACACTGAACCCAACACACACTGAACCCAACACACACTGAGCCCAACACACACTGAACACAACACACACTGAACCCAACACACACTGATCCCAACACACACTGAGCCCAACACACACTGAACACAACACACACTGAACCCAACACACACTGAACCCAACACACACTGAGCCCAACACACACTGAACCCAACACACACTGAGCCCAACACACACTGAACCCAACAAACACTGAACCAAACACACACTGAACCCAACACACACTGAACCCAACACACACTGAACCCAACACACACTGAACCCAACACACACTGAACCCAACACACACTGAGCCCAACACACACTGAGCCCAACACACACTGAGCCCAACACACACTGAACACAACACACACTGAACACAACACACACTGAACCCAACACACACTGAGCCCAACACACACTGAACCCAACACACACTGAACCCAACACACACTGAACCCAACACACACTGAACCCAACACACACTGAACCCAAAACACACTGAGCCCAACACACACTGAGCCCAACACACACTGAACCCAACACACACTGAACCCAACACACGCTGAACCCAACACACGCTGAACCCAACACACGCTGAACCCAACACACGCTGAACCCAACACACGCTGAACCAAACACACGCTGAACCCAACACACGCTGAACACAACACACGCTGAGCCCAACACACGCTGAGCCCAACACACGCTGAACACAACACACGCTGAACACAACACACGCTGAGCCCAACACACGCTGAACAGAACACACGCTGAACAGAACACACGCTGAACAGAACACACGCTGAACACAACACACACTGAACACAACACACACTGAGCCCAACACACACTGAGCCCAACACACACTGAGCCCAACACACACTGAACCCAACACACACTGAACCCAACACACACTGAACCCAACACACACTGAACACAACACACGCTGAGCCCAACACACGCTGAGCCCAACACACACTGAACACACTGAGCCCAACACACACTGAACCCAACACACACTGAACACAACACACACTGAACACAACACACGCTGAGCCCAACACACACTGAACACACTGAGCCCAACACACACTGAACCCAACACACACTGAACCCAACACACACTGAACCCAACACACACTGAACCCAACACACACTGAACCCAACACACACTGAACCCAACACACACTGAACCCAACACACACTGAACACAACACACACTGAACACAACACACACTGAACACAACACACACTGAGCCCAACACACACTGAGCCCAACACACACTGAGCCCAACACACACTGAGCCCAACACACACTGAGCCCAACACACACTGAGCCCAACACACACTGAGCCCAACACACGCTGAGCCCAACACACGCTGAGCCCAACACACGCTGAGCCCAACACACGCTGAGCCCAACACACGCTGAGCCCAACACACGCTGAGCTCAACACACGCTGAGCCCAACACACGCTGAGCCCAACACACTCTGAACACAACACACGCTGAACACAACACACGCTGAGCCCAACACACGCTGAGCCCAACACACGCTGAGCCCAACACACGCTGAGCTCAACACACGCTGAGCCCCGTGAACACACACTGAACACTCTGAACACAAACTGAACACACTAAGTTTAACACACGCTGAACCCACGCTGAACACACTCTGAACACACGCTGAACACTCTGAACACACGCTGAACACACTCTGAACACACGCTGAACACACGCTGAACACACGCTGAACACACTCTGAACACACTCTGAACACACGCTGAACACACGCTGAACACACGCTGAACACACGCTGAACACACGCTGAACACACGCTGAACACTCTGAACACACGCTGAACACACGCTGAACACACGCTGAACACACGCTGAACACACGCTGAACACACTGAACACACTCTGAACACACTCTGAACACACTCTGAACACACGCTGAACACTCTGAACACACGCTGAACACACTCTGAACACTCTGAACACACTCTGAACACACGCTGAACACACTCTGAACACACGCTGAACACACGCTGAACACACGCTGAACACACTCTGAACACACTCTGAACACACTCTGAACACACGCTGAACACACGCTGAACACAGGCTGAACACTCTGAACACACTCTGAACACACGCTGAACACACGCTGAACACACGCTGAACACACTCTGAACACACTCTGAACACACGCTGAACACACACTGAACACACGCTGAACACACGCTGAACACAGGCTGAACACTCTGAACACACTCTGAACACACGCTGAACACACGCTGAACACACGCTGAACACACGCTGAACACACTCTGAACACACTCTGAACACACGCTGAACACACGCTGAACACACGCTGAACACACTCTGAACACACTCTGAACACACGCTGAACACACACTGAACACACGCTGAACACACGCTGAACACACGCTGAACACACTCTGAACACACTCTGAACACACTCTGAACACACGCTGAACACACGCTGAACACACGCTGAACACACTCTGAACACACTCTGAACACACTCTGAACACACGCTGAACACTCTGAACACACGCTGAACACACGCTGAACACACGCTGAACACACTCTGTACACACGCTGAACACACTCTGAACACACGCTGAACACACTCTGAACACACGCTGAACACACGCTGAACACACTCTGAACACACGCTGAACACACGCTGAACACTCTGAACACACGCTGAACACACGCTGAACACACACTGAACACACGCTGAACACACGCTGAACACACTCTGAACACACTCTGAACACACTCTGAACACACGCTGAACACACTCTGAACACACGCTGAACACACGCTGAACACACTCTGAACACACTCTGAACACACTCTGAACACACTCTGAACACACGCTGAACACACGCTGAACACACGCTGAACACACGCTGAACACACTCTGAACACACTCTGAACACACGCTGAACACACGCTGAACACACGCTGAACACACTCTGAACACACTCTGAACACACGCTGAACACACACTGAACACACGCTGAACACACGCTGAACACACTCTGAACACACTCTGAACACACTCTGAACACACTCTGAACACACGCTGAACACACGCTGAACACACGCTGAACACACTCTGAACACACTCTGAACACACGCTGAACACACGCTGAACACACGCTGAACACACTCTGAACACACTCTGAACACACTCTGAACACACACTGAACACACGCTGAACACACGCTGAACACACTCTGAACACACTCTGAACACTCTGAACACACTCTGAACACACTCTGAACACACGCTGAACACTCTGAACACACTCTGAACACACACTGAACACACGCTGAACACACGCTGAACACACGCTGAACACACTCTGAACACACTCTGAACACACGCTGAACACACTCTGAACACACGCTGAACACACGCTGAACACACTCTGAACACACTCTGAACACTCTGAACACACTCTGAACACACACTGAACACACGCTGAACACACGCTGAACACACGCTGAACACACTCTGAACACACTCTGAACACACGCTGAACACACGCTGAACACACTCTGAACACACGCTGAACACACGCTGAACACACGCTGAACACTCTGAACACACGCTGAACACACACTGAACACACGCTGAACACTCTGAACACACACTGAACACACTCTGAACACACTCTGAACACACGCTGAACACACACTGAACACACGCTGAACACACACTGAACACACTCTGAACACACTCTGAACATACTCTGAACACACACTGAACACACTCTGAACACACTCTGAACACACTCTGAACACACGCTGAACACACGCTGAACACACGCTGAACACTCTGAACACACGCTGAACACACGCTGAACACACGCTGAACACACTCTGAACACACGCTGAACACACGCTGAACACACGCTGAACACACGCTGAACACACGCTGAACACACTCTGAACACACTCTGAACACACGCTGAACACACGCTGAACACACTCTGAACACACTCTGAACACTCTGAACACACTCTGAACACACACTGAACACACGCTGAACACACGCTGAACACACTCTGAACACTCTGAACACACTCTGAACACACTCTGAACACACTCTGAACACACGCTGAACACACGCTGAACACACTCTGAACACTCTGAACACACTCTGAACACACACTGAACACACGCTGAACACACGCTGAACACACTCTGAACACACTCTGAACACTCTGAACACACGCTGAACACACGCTGAACACACGCTGAACACACGCTGAACACACGCTGAACACACTCTGAACACACTCTGAACACACTCTGAACACACACTGAACACACGCTGAACACACGCTGAACACACGCTGAACACACGCTGAACACACTCTGAACACACTCTGAACACACTCTGAACACACGCTGAACACACTCTGAACACACTCTGAACACACTCTGAACACACGCTGAACACACGCTGAACACACTCTGAACACACTCTGAACACACTCTGAACACACGCTGAACACACGCTGAACACACGCTGAACACACTCTGAACACACTCTGAACACACTCTGAACACACACTGAACACACGCTGAACACACGCTGAACACACGCTGAACACACGCTGAACACACTCTGAACACACTCTGAACACACTCTGAACACACACTGAACACACGCTGAACACACGCTGAACACACTCTGAACACACTCTGAACACTCTGAACACACTCTGAACACACGCTGAACACACGCTGAACACACGCTGAACACACTCTGAACACACTCTGAACACTCTGAACACACTCTGAACACACTCTGAACACACTCTGAACACACGCTGAACACTCTGAACACACGCTGAACACACGCTGAACACACGCTGAACACACTCTGAACACACGCTGAACACTCTGAACACACTCTGAACACACACTGAACACACGCTGAACACACGCTGAACACACGCTGAACACACTCTGAACACACTCTGAACACACTCTGAACACACGCTGAACACACTCTGAACACACGCTGAACACACGCTGAACACACTCTGAACACACTCTGAACACTCTGAACACACTCTGAACACACACTGAACACACACTGAACACACGCTGAACACACGCTGAACACACGCTGAACACACGCTGAACACACTCTGAACACACTCTGAACACACGCTGAACACACGCTGAACACACTCTGAACACACGCTGAACACACGCTGAACACTCTGAACACACGCTGAACACACACTGAACACACGCTGAACACACTCTGAACACACACTGAACACACTCTGAACACACTCTGAACACACTCTGAACACACGCTGAACACACTCTGAACACACTCTGAACACACTCTGAACACACTCTGAACACACTCTGAACACACGCTGAACACACGCTGAACACACTCTGAACACACTCTGAACACACACTGAACACACTCTGAACACACTCTGAACACACTCTGAACACACGCTGAACACACACTGAACACACTCTGAACACACTCTGAACACACTCTGAACACACTCTGAACACACGCTGAACACACGCTGAATACACGCTGAACACACGCTGAACACACACTGAACACACTCTGAACACACACTGAACACACTCTGAACACACTCTGAACACACTCTGAACACACTCTGAACACACGCTGAACACACGCTGAACACACACTGAACACACGCTGAACACACGCTGAACACACTCTGAACACACTCTGAACACACTCTGAACACACTCTGAACACACTCTGAACACACGCTGAACACACACTGAACACACTCTGAACACACTCTGAACACACTCTGAACACACTCTGAACACACTCTGAACACACGCTGAACACACGCTGAACACACACTGAACACACGCTGAACACTCTGAACACACACTGAACACACTCTGAACACACTCTGAACACACTCTGAACACACGCTGAACACACACTGAACACACTCTGAACACACTCTGAACACACTCTGAACACACGCTGAACACACGCTGAACACACACTGAACACACGCTGAACACACTCTGAACACACGCTGAACACACACTGAACACACTCTGAACACACTCTGAACACACTCTGAACACACTCTGAACACACGCTGAACACACGCTGAACACACACTGAACACACGCTGAACACACTAAGTTTAACACACGCTTGAAATTTCCTCCACCGCATGAAGAAACATCTAAACTATTCCTAATATTCAAACTTACGTTCATTAGTTGATCAGTAAATAGTTTTTCACAATTGAAATTCAAAAAGTCAAAAAGTTGATTATCATTTATAATCAATCATTTATATTGCCATGGCAATTTGAGGGGTTGTGTTTGTTTTGTGTGGTGGTTTCTCTCCAAGGGTTAGTACAATGAAGAGTTCCTTGTTCTTCAAACACACATGTGAAAGCGGAGCAGAGGACGCGTGCTGACGTGCGACTGACGTCTCTGTTCCTGCAGCGGATCTGATCTTCTTCCTTCTTCAGTCTCCTGGTTTGTGCAGGATGAGATTTTTAGACTCGTCTTGCTTAAGCGCTTCCTCTCAGAACTGAGAGTCAGAGTTCATCCTGAAAAACGCATTCAGAGCAAAGAGCAGCAGAACGGCTGAGCGATCGAGACTGAACACGCAACACGCAACTGTAGGTCTGCGGCTGAGATGTTGAGAGACAAGAGACTCACACTCACACAGATGAACACACACAATCACAGACACACAGATGAACACACACAACCACAGACACACTCACACAGATGAACACACACTCACGCAGATGAATACACACATTCACACTCACAGATGAACACACACAACCACAGACACACTCACACAGATGAACACACACTCACGCAGATGAATACACACATTCACACTCACAGATGAACACACACAACCACAGACACACTCACACAGATGAACACACACAATCACACTCACAGATGAACATACACAATCACACTCACAGATGAACACACACAATCACACTCACACAGATGAACACACACAATCACAGACACACAGATGAACACACACAACCACAGACACACTCACACAGATAAACACACACACTCACGCAGATGAATACACACATTCACACTCACAGATGAACACACACAACCACAGACACACTCACACAGATGAACACACACAATCACACTCACAGATGAACATACACAATCACACTCACAGATGAACACACACAATCACACTCACACAGATGAACACACACAATCACAGACACACAGATGAACACACACAACCACAGACACACTCACACAGATAAACACACACACTCACGCAGATGAATACACACATTCACACTCACACACTCACAGATGAACACACACAATCACAGACACACTCACAGATGAACACACACACACACACACACACACAGTGAGACAGTGTGTCTGTTGTTTAAGAGGCGAGACGCGCAGCTAAACGGACGGGAAGGATGCGGGTTCATGGCAATTTAAATGATCCACAAATTATTAAAGATTAATAGATCTAATCTGAGCAGCTAAATGTGATATTAAATATGTTTCCTGAGGCACTCAGTAGAAAGTTAGCGGCATGTTTTCCAAACGCCTGCTTATTGAGCAGCGTTTGCGTCTCACATGATCAGCCATGATGGAGTTCTTCTGTCCAGAAACAGTGAAGCAAGTGTTCATCTGCTCATGTTCATGTGATCAAAGACTGTTCATCTAACCGTTTCAAAAGATACAAATCAGACATTGAAGATGCAAGATATTTCTGAACTATAATGAGATTCACAAGAGTTTTTACACTTCAATAAATGATTGATTTTAATAAATGTTTTTTTGATAAGCAGATTTATAAAAAATGACTATTCATTTTAATAAATGTTATCATTCCTGTCTCTCAAGAAGTCGCTCAAATACTAGATGCATGTAATGAAAATATATATAATGATTGCATTGTGAAAAACACATTTGCTAAATATAAAGGTTTTGTTTTTGATCGAGTGCTAAATAAGAGATTCAGTCACATTCTGCATGTTTCATAACCAAAGATCCCAATTTTTTTTAATCTATAATATCTGACGTGTGTCTATATGAAGGTCAACAGAGGTCACTGGTTTCCTGCTGCACAACTGAAATCTGAATCATAACGGCATATGCATGCACTCACAACGACACACAAACACACAAACAGGAGAGTTTACAGGAATAATATCCCAGCATTCCCTGTGTGTGTGTCACCTCTCATACACCCTCTTGTGGTGATGGGAAAACACACACACACACACACAAACCCTAACACACACACATACATACATACATTAATATGTAGATAATTAATAATGCATTAAATATAAAATCTTTTAATACATTATTACTTAATATATTTGTATATTTATTAAAATGTTGCAGATACAGCATTCAGTGTGAACCGACAATCACCGAGACTCAACAACTAAACACACAAACTCCCTTCAGATGAATCCCATGATCAGCACACGTGTGTGAGTGTGTGTGTGTGTGTGTGTGTGTGTGTGTGTGTGTATGAATGCAGTGACAGTCACATCAATCCATCAGAGATTATTCCTAATCACGATTAAAAACATGATTTATGCACTAATTGATCATCACTAAATCAACTGTAATGGCAATTACACACACACACACTCTCTCACACACACACTTTAAATCACACTCACACACACACTCTACATCACACTCACACACACACGCACACACGCTCTCTCTCTCACACACACACTCACTCACACACACACACACACACACACTCTCTCTAACACACACAATCTCTCTCTCACACACACACACACTCTCAGTCACACTCACACACACACACACACACACAGTCTCTCTCTCACACACACTCACTCACACACACGCACTCTCTCTAACACACACACACACACTCTCTCTAACACACACACACACACACACACACACTCTCTCTCTAACACACACACTCTCAGTCACACTCACACACACACACACACACACACACACACACACACGTGTCGTACCGCTGAAGAAGCTCTTGACCCGCAGGTAGCTGACGCTCAGCCGCAGGACGGACAGCTTGTCCAGTTTGGAGATGATCTCGGGTGGGAAGGGCAACAGGCTGGCCAGGCGGTCCAGCTCGGCGTTCAGGCGGTCGCGGTGCCGCTTCGACGGGTTCGATTTCTCAGTTACTGCTGCAGGTTTTCTGCTGGATGAAACACAACACAGTTATGAGAAACTGAGTGGATCATTTGAGTTTAAACTCAGAGATCAGAGGCAGACACACAATCATACAGAGACACACAATTATACAGAGACACTGAATCATACAGAGACACACAATCATGCAGAGACAAACAATCATGCAGAGACACTGAATCATACAGAGACACACAATTATACAGAGACACTGAATCATACAGAGACACACAATCATGCAGAGACAAACAATCATGCAGAGACACTGAATCATACAGAGACACACAATTATACAGAGACACTAAATCATACAGAGACACACAATCATGCAGAGACAAACAATCATACAGAGACACAATCATACAGAGACACACAATCATACAGAGACACACAATCATGCAGAGACACACAATCATACAGAGACACAATCATACAGAGACACACAATCATACAGAGACACACAATCATACAGAGACACACAATCATGCAGAGACACACAATCATACAGAGACACACAATCATGCAGAGACACACAATCATACAGAGACACACAATCATACAGAGACACTGAATCATACAGAGACACACAATCATGCAGAGACACACAATCATACAGAGACACACAATCATGCAGAGACACTGAATCATACAGAGACACACAATCATGCAGAGACACACAATCATACAGAGACACACAATCATACAGAGACACTGAATCATACAGAGACACACAATCATGCAGAGACACACAATCATACAGAGACACACAATTATACAGAGACACAATCATACAGAGACACACAATCATACAGAGACACACAATCATGCAGAGACACACAATCATACAGAGACACAATCATACAGAGACACACAATCATACAGAGACACACAATCATGCAGAGACACACAATCATACAGAGACACACAATCATGCAGAGACACTGAATCATACAGAGACACACAATCATGCAGAGACACACAATCATACAGAGACACACAATCATACAGAGACACACAATCATACAGAGACACACAATTATACAGAGACACACAATCATGCAGAGACACTGAATCATACAGAGACACACAATCATGCAGAGACACACAATCATACAGAGACACAATCATACAGAGACACACAATCATACAGAGACACACAATCATGCAGAGACACACAATCATACAGAGACACACAATCATGCAGAGACACTGAATCATACAGAGACACACAATCATGCAGAGACACACAATCATACAGAGACACACAATCATACAGAGACACACAATCATGCAGAGACACACAATCAAACAGAGACACACAATCATACAGAGACACACAATCATGCAGAGACACTGAATCATACAGAGACACACAATCATGCAGAGACACACAATCATGCAGAGACACTGAATCATACAGAGACACACAATCATGCAGAGACACACAATCATAAAGAGACACACAATCATGCAGAGACACACAATCATAAAGAGACACACAATCATACAGAGACACTGAATCATACAGAGACACACAATCATGCAGAGACACACAATCATACAGAGACACACAATCATACAGAGACACACAATTATACAGAGACACACAATCATGCAGAGACACTGAATCATACAGAGACACACAATCATGCAGAGACACACAATCATACAGAGACACAATCATACAGAGACACACAATCATACAGAGACACACAATCATGCAGAGACACACAATCATACAGAGACACACAATCATACAGAGACACACAATCATACAGATACACACAATCATACAGTGGATTACGCTCATTGTAATGTCTGAGTACAGGGGATTACGCTCATCGCAATGTCTGAGTACAGGGGATTACGCTCATCGCAATGTCTGAGTACAGTGGATTACTCTCATCGCAATGTTTGAGTACAGTGGATTACTCTCATCGCAATGTCTGAGTACAGTGGATTACGCTCATCGTAATGTCTGAGTACAGTGGATTACGCTCATCGCAATGTCTGAGTACAGTGGATTACGCTCATCGTAATGTCTGAGTACAGGGGATTACGCTCATCGCAATGTCTGAGTACAGTGGATTACGCTCATCTTAATGTCTGAGTACAGTGGATTACGCTCATCGTAATGTCTGAGTACAGTGGATTACGATCATCGTAATGTCTGAGTACAGTGGATTACTCTCATCATAATGTTTGAGTACAGTAGATTACGATCATCGTAATGTCTGAGTACAGTGGATTACTCTCATCATAATGTTTGAGTACAGTAGATTACGATCATCGAAATGTCTGAGTACAGTGGATTACGCTCATCGTAATGTCTGAGTACAGTGGATTACGCTCATCGTAATGTCTGAGTACAGTGGATTACGCTCATCGTAATGTCTGAGTACAGTGGATTACGCTCATCGCAATGTTTGAAGCTCATCGTAATGTCTGAGTACAGTGGATTACGATCATCGTAATGTCTGAGTACAGTGGATTACTCTCATCATAATGTTTGAGTACAGTAGATTACGATCATCGTAATGTCTGAGTACAGTGGATTACTCTCATCATAATGTTTGAGTACAGTAGATTACAATCATCGTAATGTCTGAGTACAGTGGATTACGCTCATCGTAATGTCTGAGTACAGTGGATTACGCTCATCGTAATGTCTGAGGACAGTGGATTACGCTCATCGTAATGTCTGAGTACAGTAGATTACGATCATCGCAATGTTTGAGTACAGTGGATTACGCTCATCGTAATGTCTGAGTACAGTGGATTACGCTCATCGTAATGTCTGAGTACAGTAGATTACGATCATCGTAATGTCTGAGTACAGTGGATTACTCTCATCATAATGTTTGAGTACAGTGGATTACGCTCATCGTAATGTCTGAGTACAGTAGATTACGATCATCGCAATGTTTGAGTACAGTAGATTACGATCATCGCAATGTTTGAGTACAGTGGATTACGCTCATCGTAATGTCTGAGTACAGTGGATTACGCTCATCGTAATGTCTGAGTACAGTAGATTACGATCATCGTAATGTCTGAGTACAGTGGATTACGATCATCATAATGTTTGAGTACAGTAGATTACGATCATCGTAATGTCTGAGTACAGTAGATTACGCTCATCGTAATGTCTGAGTACAGTGGATTACGCTCATCGCAATGTCTGAGTACAGTGGATTACGCTCATCGTAATGTCTGAGTACAGGGGATTACGCTCATCGCAATGTCTGAGTACAGTGGATTACGCTCATCTTAATGTCTGAGTACAGTGGATTACGCTCATCGTAATGTCTGAGTACAGTGGATTACGATCATCGTAATGTCTGAGTACAGTGGATTACTCTCATCATAATGTTTGAGTACAGTAGATTACGATCATCGTAATGTCTGAGTACAGTGGATTACTCTCATCATAATGTTTGAGTACAGTAGATTACGATCATCGAAATGTCTGAGTACAGTGGATTACGCTCATCGTAATGTCTGAGTACAGTGGATTACGCTCATCGTAATGTCTGAGTACAGTGGATTACGCTCATCGTAATGTCTGAGTACAGTGGATTACGCTCATCGCAATGTTTGAAGCTCATCGTAATGTCTGAGTACAGTGGATTACGATCATCGTAATGTCTGAGTACAGTGGATTACTCTCATCATAATGTTTGAGTACAGTAGATTACGATCATCGTAATGTCTGAGTACAGTGGATTACGCTCATCGTAATGTCTGAGTACAGTGGATTACGCTCATCGTAATGTCTGAGGACAGTGGATTACGCTCATCGTAATGTCTGAGTACAGTAGATTACGATCATCGCAATGTTTGAGTACAGTAGATTACGATCATCGCAATGTTTGAGTACAGTGGATTACGCTCATCGTAATGTCTGAGTACAGTGGATTACGCTCATCGTAATGTCTGAGTACAGTAGATTACGATCATCGTAATGTCTGAGTACAGTAGATTACGATCATCGCAATGTTTGAGTACAGTAGATTACGATCATCGCAATGTTTGAGTACAGTGGATTACGCTCATCGTAATGTCTGAGTACAGTGGATTACGCTCATCGTAATGTCTGAGGACAGTGGATTACGCTCATCGTAATGTCTGAGTACAGTAGATTACGATCATCGCAATGTTTGAGTACAGTAGATTACGATCATCGCAATGTTTGAGTACAGTGGATTACGCTCATCGTAATGTCTGAGTACAGTGGATTACGCTCATCGTAATGTCTGAGTACAGTAGATTACGATCATCGTAATGTCTGAGTACAGTGGATTACGATCATCAAAATGTCTGAGTACAGTAGATTACGATCATCGCAATGTTTGAGTACAGTAGATTACGCTCATCGTAATGTCTGAGTACAGTGGATTACGCTCATCATAATGTCTGAACACAGTGGATTACGCTCATCGTAATGTCTGAGTACAGTGGATTACGATCATCGCAATGTCTGAGTACAGTGGATTACGCTCATCGTAATGTCTGAGTACAGTGGATTACGCTCATCGTAATGTCTGAGTACAGTGGATTACTCTCATTGTAATGTCTGAGTACAGTGGATTACGCTCATCGCAATGTCTGAGTACAGTGGATTACGCTCATCGTAATGTCTGAGTACAGTGGATTACGCTCATCGCAATGTCTGAGTACAGTGGATTACGCTCATCGTAATGTCTGAGTACAGGGGATTACGCTCATCGCAATGTCTGAGTACAGTGGATTACGCTCATCTTAATGTCTGAGTACAGTGGATTACGCTCATCGTAATGTCTGAGTACAGTGGATTACGATCATCGTAATGTCTGAGTACAGTGGATTACGCTCATCGTAATGTCTGAGTACAGTGGATTACGCTCATCGTAATGTCTGAGTACAGTGGATTACTCTCATTGTAATGTCTGAGTACAGTGGATTACGCTCATCGCAATGTCTGAGTACAGTGGATTACGCTCATCGCAATGTTTGAGTACAGTGGATTACTCTCATCGCAATGTTTGAGTACAGTGGATTACTCTCATCGCAATGTCTGAGTACAGTGGATTACGCTCATCGCAATGTTTGAGTACAGTGGATTACTCTCATCGCAATGTTTGAGTACAGTGGATTACTCTCATCGCAATGTTTGAGTACAGTGGATTACGCTCATCGCAATGTCTGAGTACAGTGGATTACGCTCATCGTAATGTCTGAGTACAGTGGATTACGCTCATCTTAATGTCTGAGTACAGTGGATTACGCTCATCGTAATGTCTGAGTACAGTGGATTACGATCATCGTAATGTCTGAGTACAGTGGATTACGCTCATCGTAATGTCTGAGTACAGTGGATTACTCTCATCATAATGTTTGAGTACAGTAGATTACGATCATCGTAATGTCTGAGTACAGTGGATTACGCTCATCGTAATGTCTGAGTACAGTGGATTACGCTCATCGTAATGTCTGAGGACAGTGGATTACGCTCATCGTAATGTCTGAGTACAGTGGATTACGATCATCGCAATGTTTGAGTACAGTGGAATACGCTCATCGTAATGTCTGAGTACAGTGGATTACTCTCATCATAATGTTTGAGTACAGTGGATTACGCTCATCGTAATGTCTGAGTACAGTAGATTACGATCATCGCAATGTTTGAGTACAGTAGATTACGATCATCGCAATGTTTGAGTACAGTGGATTACGCTCATCGTAATGTCTGAGTACAGTGGATTACGCTCATCGTAATGTCTGAGTACAGTGGATTACGATCATCGTAATGTCTGAGTACAGTGGATTACGATCATCATAATGTTTGAGTACAGTAGATTACGATCATCGTAATGTCTGAGTACAGTGGATTACGATCATCATAATGTTTGAGTACAGTAGATTACGATCATCGTAATGTCTGAGTACAGTAGATTACGATCATCGCAATGTTTGAGTACAGTAGATTACGCTCATCGTAATGTCTGAGTACAGTGGATTACGCTCATCATAATGTCTGAACACAGTGGATTACGCTCATCGTAATGTCTGAGTACAGTGGATTACGATCATCGCAATGTCTGAGTACAGTGGATTACGCTCATCGTAATGTCTGAGTACAGTGGATTACGCTCATCGTAATGTCTGAGTACAGTGGATTACTCTCATCGTAATGTCTGAGTACAGTGGATTACTCTCATTGTAATGTCTGAGTACAGTGGATTACGCTCATCGCAATGTCTGAGTACAGTGGATTACGATCATCGTAATGTCTGAGTACAGTGGATTACGCTCATCGCAATGTCTGAGTACAGTGGATTACGCTCATCTTAATGTCTGAGTACAGTGGATTACGCTCATCGTAATGTCTGAGTACAGTGGATTACGATCATCGTAATGTCTGAGTACAGTGGATTACGCTCATCGCAATGTCTGAGTACAGTGGATTACGCTCATCGCAATGTTTGAGTACAGTGGATTACTCTCATCGCAATGTTTGAGTACAGTGGATTACGCTCATCGTAATGTCTGAGTACAGTGGATTACGCTCATCGCAATGTCTGAGTACAGTGGATTACGCTCATCGTAATGTCTGAGTACAGGGGATTACGCTCATCGCAATGTCTGAGTACAGTGGATTACGCTCATCTTAATGTCTGAGTACAGTGGATTACTCTCATCATAATGTTTGAGTACAGTAGATTACGATCATCGTAATGTCTGAGTACAGTGGATTACTCTCATCATAATGTTTGAGTACAGTAGATTACGATCATCGAAATGTCTGAGTACAGTGGATTACGCTCATCGTAATGTCTGAGTACAGTGGATTACGCTCATCGCAATGTTTGAAGCTCATCGTAATGTCTGAGTACAGTGGATTACGATCATCGTAATGTCTGAGTACAGTGGATTACTCTCATCATAATGTTTGAGTACAGTAGATTACGATCATCGTAATGTCTGAGTACAGTGGATTACTCTCATCATAATGTTTGAGTACAGTAGATTACGATCATCGTAATGTCTGAGTACAGTGGATTACGCTCATCGTAATGTCTGAGTACAGTGGATTACGCTCATCGTAATGTCTGAGGACAGTGGATTACGCTCATCGTAATGTCTGAGTACAGTAGATTACGATCATCGCAATGTTTGAGTACAGTGGATTACGCTCATCGTAATGTCTGAGTACAGTGGATTACGCTCATCGTAATGTCTGAGTACAGTAGATTACGATCATCATAATGTTTGAGTACAGTAGATTACGATCATCGTAATGTCTGAGTACAGTGGATTACGCTCATCGTAATGTCTGAGGACAGTGGATTACTCTCATCATAATGTTTGAGTACAGTAGATTACGATCATCGTAATGTCTGAGTACAGTGGATTACGCTCATCGTAATGTCTGAGGACAGTGGATTACTCTCATCATAATGTTTGAGTACAGTAGATTACGATCATCGTAATGTCTGAGTACAGTGGATTACTCTCATCATAATGTTTGAGTACAGTAGATTACGATCATCGAAATGTCTGAGTACAGTGGATTACGCTCATCGTAATGTCTGAGTACAGTGGATTACGCTCATCGCAATGTTTGAAGCTCATCGTAATGTCTGAGTACAGTGGATTACGATCATCGTAATGTCTGAGTACAGTGGATTACTCTCATCATAATGTTTGAGTACAGTAGATTACGATCATCGTAATGTCTGAGTACAGTGGATTACTCTCATCATAATGTTTGAGTACAGTAGATTACGATCATCGTAATGTCTGAGTACAGTGGATTACGCTCATCGTAATGTCTGAGTACAGTGGATTACGCTCATCGTAATGTCTGAGGACAGTGGATTACGCTCATCGTAATGTCTGAGTACAGTAGATTACGATCATCGCAATGTTTGAGTACAGTGGATTACGCTCATCGTAATGTCTGAGTACAGTGGATTACGCTCATCGTAATGTCTGAGTACAGTAGATTACGATCATCATAATGTTTGAGTACAGTAGATTACGATCATCGTAATGTCTGAGTACAGTGGATTACTCTCATCATAATGTTTGAGTACAGTAGATTACGATCATCGTAATGTCTGAGTACAGTGGATTACTCTCATCGTAATGTCTGAGTACAGTGGATTACGCTCATCGTAATGTCTGAGGACAGTGGATTACGCTCATCGTAATGTCTGAGTACAGTAGATTACGATCATCGCAATGTTTGAGTACAGTGGATTACGCTCATCGTAATGTCTGAGTACAGTGGATTACGCTCATCGTAATGTCTGAGTACAGTAGATTACGATCATCGTAATGTCTGAGTACAGTGGATTACTCTCATCATAATGTTTGAGTACAGTGGATTACGCTCATCGTAATGTCTGAGTACAGTAGATTACGATCATCGTAATGTCTGAGTACAGTGGATTACTCTCATCATAATGTTTGAGTACAGTAGATTACGATCATCGCAATGTTTGAGTACAGTGGATTACGCTCATCGTAATGTCTGAGTACAGTGGATTACGCTCATCGTAATGTCTGAGTACAGTAGATTACGATCATCGCAATGTTTGAGTACAGTAGATTACGCTCATCGTAATGTCTGAGTACAGTGGATTACGCTCATCATAATGTCTGAACACAGTGGATTACGCTCATCGTAATGTCTGAGTACAGTGGATTACGATCATCGCAATGTCTGAGTACAGTGGATTACGCTCATCGTAATGTCTGAGTACAGTGGATTACGCTCATCGTAATGTCTGAGTACAGTGGATTACGCTCATCGTAATGTCTGAGTACAGTGGATTACGCTCATCGTAATGTCTGAGTACAGTGGATTACGATCATCGTAATGTCTGAGTACAGTGGATTACGCTCATCGTAATGTTTGAGTACAGTGGATTACGATCATCGCAATGTCTGAGTACAGTAGATTACGCTCATCGTAATGTCTGAGTACTGTAGATTATGATCATCGTAATGTCTGAGTACTGCAGATTATGATCATCGTAATGTCTGAGTACAGTAGATTATGATCATCGTAATGTCTGAGTACAGTAGATTATGCTCATCATAATGTTTGAGTACAGTGGATTACGCTTATTTTAATGTCTGAGCACAGTAGATTACGATCATCGCAATGTTTGTGTCCAGTTGATTACGCTCATTGTAATGTCTGAGTACAGTGGATTCGAGTCTTAACTGTTTCTGGACGGGTTTTCTCCTCTTCCTCCCAGCGTACAGACAGTCTCCAGGCGGAATCATCTTCAGCTGAAGCTCTGAAACACACCATTCAGTAATAATAATAATAATAATAATAATAATAATAATAATAATGACAATGACAATAATTATAAAAATAAACTACAGGATTCACAATGATCACAACTAATCACTCACACCCAGTAACTTCTTTCACTCTGAGTCTTAAACATAGACCAAATCAAATTAATGAATAAACGATTGACTCAAAGATTCATTCTTAAATGACTCTGCTTCTGTTTACAGTCAAAACCAGAGCTGATCCCCAATCATCAATACATCAGAATAAAGTACCTGCTGTGAAGATCGCGCGCAGAATGAGCTGGAGAAGAGACTCGAGTGTGTGTGTGAGTGAGAGAGAGAGAGAGAGAGAGAGAGTGTGTGTGTGTGTAAGAGAGAGAGAGAGAGAGAGAGAGAGAGAGAGAGTGTGTGTGTGTAAGAGAGAGAGAGAGAGAGAGAGAGAGAGAGTGTGTGTGTGTGTAAGAGAGAGAGAGAGAGAGAGAGAGAGAGAGTGTGTGTGTGTATAAGAGAGAGAGTGTGTTTGCTGTTATATATACTGTGTTTCAGGTGGCGGATTCCACAGAATGACACGTCGGACTCTTCGCACGCGATTCTGAGCCACACACACACACACACACACGCAGAGGGAGGGATTTCTCTCTCTCTCTCTCTCTCTCTCTCTCTCTCTCTCACATGAAGTCGTTCATTGACAGACACACTTTAACGGACTAAGGGATGAAACATATTTCCAGAAGAGCAACAAATCATCTGCGCGTTTATATTTTTATTCCTCTCGATGCAAAGCGGAAATTATTCGACAGTTCAATGAAGGATCGACTGGAAACGATCATCGGCGGAGATTTTACGCAATAACGATAATAAGGGACCGCGTGGGGTAAAATCACAAACTTTCTGAAGTTCTTCTTGGATACTAAAGCACATGAATTTTAACATTAACTTTTATTAGGTTGCTTATTTGTGCGCTGTTTCTCGTTATAAACACTCAACATTAATGTTTCTGGTTGTTAAAATCGTTTGAATACAGAAAGAAAATGTTAATGTTCATGCTTGTACTTGCTATTAAAAATAAATCAATTAAAAATGCTTAAAATTGACTCAAACACAGTGACGAAAAGCATTTGTGTGTGTGTGTGTGTGTGTGTGTGAGCGTGTGTTTTGTTTGTTTGTTTGTGAGAGTGTGTTTGTTTGTTTGTGAGAGAGGGAGTGTGTGTGTGTGTATCTATGAGAGAGTGTGTGTTGTTTGTGTGTGTGAGAGAGAGAGAGTGTGTATGTGTATTTGTGAGAGTGTGAGCGCGCGTGTGTATATTGTGTGTGAGTGAGCGTGTTTGTGTTCGTGTGTGTGTGAGTGTGTGTAAGAGAGTGTGTCTGTGTGTGTGTTTGTTTGTGAAAGCGTGTGTGTTTGTGAGAGAGTATTTGTGTTTGTGTGTGAGAGAGGGAGAGATAGTGTGTCTTTGTATTTGTGAGTGAGTGTGTTTTTGTATTTGTGAGAGAGATTGTGTGTGTATTTGTGAGAATGTGTGTGTGTATTTATGAGTGTGGGTGTGTGTATTTGTGAGTGAGTGTGTGCAAGAGAGAGAGTGGGTTTGTTTGTGAGAGAGTGTGTATGAGTGAGTGTCTGTGTGTGTATTTGTGTGAGAGAGTGTGTGTTTGTGAGAGACAGAGAGTGTGTGTGTAAGAGAGAGAGAGTGTGTGTGTATTTTTGAGAGAGAGTGTGTGTTTGTGAGAGACAGAGAGTGTGTGTGTAAGAGAGAGAGTGTGTGTGTGCATTTTTGAGAGAAAGTTTGTTTGTGAGAGAGTGTGTATTTGTGAGAGAGAGTGTGTGTGTTTGTTTGTGTGAGAGAGAGTGTGAGTGAGTGTGTGTGTGTGTTTGTGAGAGAGTATTTCTGTGAGTGAGTGAGTGTGTGTCTGAGAGAGAGAGTGTGTGTATTTGTGAGAGAGAGAGAGAGTGTATTTGTGTGTGAGAGAGAGAGTGTGAGTGAGTGTGTGTTTGTGTGAGAGAGAGTGTGAGTGAGTGTGTGTGTGTGTGTTTGTGAGAGAGTATTTCTGTGAGTGAGTGAGTGTGTGGCTGAGAGAGAGAGAGTGTGTATTTGTGTGTGAGAGAGAGAGTGTGAGTGAGTGTGTGTGTGTGTTTGTGAGAGAGTATTTCTGTGAGTGAGTGTGTGTCTGAGAGAGAGAGTGTGTGTATTTGTGAGATTGTGTGAGTGAGTGTGTGTGTGTGTTTGTGAGAGAGTATTTCTGTGAGTGAGTGTGTGTCTGAGAGAGAGAGTGTGTGTATTTGTGAGAGAGAGAGAGATAGTGTGTGTGTGTGTGTGTGTGTATTTGTGAGAGAGAGTGTGTATATGTAACAGATTTGGATCTGGCTGACGATGGTAACCTCAGGTAAAATGCCATTCTTCTTATGATGTAATACGTTCCTCAGATGTTCCCGGTTCTGACTGACCTAAATTATGAGGCTTACATTTACATGATTTACATGCTTTGTAAGTACAGTGGAGCTCACTTATTGGAGACTTTTGGAGACTCTCTGAAGTGAAAGCACATCGTTCTTACTCTTCTCAAGGAACAGCGAGTGCTGCCGCAGCCCAAAGCACTCACAGGCGGCCGGTCCTCGCGCAGCAGATCCGCCCAGATCTTCACTCCTCCGCGTGCAAATGAATCGCGCATGTCCGGCAAGCCGCCGCTGGATGATTATACAATGGCAGTACGGAATGTCAAATGTTCTTTGTCTAAAAAATAAGTAAATCGCTGCACAAATATAAATCGCTGCATTTGTTTGAGTCACACAGCCTCAGTCACGTACTCTCGTCCACTGTGTGTGTGTGTGTGTGTGACAAAAGCTAACTAGCTGCTTGCTAATCATGTCTCATTCAAAACTGAACATCCAAAAATACAGGAAGGAGTGGGAATCAAACCCTGAACTCCAAGGCTGGTTAAAGCCGTTTATTGGTGATAATACGTGGGCATAGCCTACATGTTGAGAAAGCACATTAGACAGGCAGAATGCAAGAAAGTATCAGTCTAGTACAGCGTGATGACCTCACGAATATGTTATGATTGTTTACGCTGTGAGCGAAATTGTGTTTGTAATGTTGGAGAATATAATTAAAGGTTTGTATCGAGAATCAAAGGTGTTTTTTATTGTATTCTGGTAAATCTCTGCTGTTAGTTGGTGCACATATGCCTTTTGTTGTTAGCAAACATATACAGTGTGTGTGCATTTATATAGCATGCCGATCGCTTCATCTAATACATAGATATATTGGGTGTAGGTTATCTCACTAAGCGGTTATCTCAACGCGGTTTTTTTCAACCCCCTGATGCCGTCGACATAACCAAACTCCACTGTAATTAGCAAGATTTATAAATGTATTGTTTGTTTAATAGGAATCAATGTAGTGCTAGAACCAGATAATATGCTCATACTTCCTGGTTCTAGAAAGAACTGTAGCCGCTGTGTTTTAGAGCAGCTGGAGTTCTTCAGATCAACCAGCCTTCAGATCAACATCAACTCACTTTCTGCTTCTGTCATTGAGAGCATATGTCGTAATTTAGATATATTCTTAAGATGCAGAATGTGGTTTTACAGATGCTAGAAACGTGGCTTTCAAATGAAAGATTGGCATCAAAGAGCAAACGCAGGTTTCTGACTGTCAACGAACACTTGACAGAGCCATCGAGTGTTGGACAATAATCTCGTTATTACACACAGAACTTTATGATCCAATAATTACAATCTCTGTTTTTCAGAAGTAGCAAATTACATCATTCAATTTTTATATCAGTTGTGCATTCTGTTAATTTAGAGCATTGGTTTGTTTCATCAGGATGCAAAAATATAGAGCTGAGTATCATCAGCGTAACGGTGAAAGTAATGCCATGCTTCCTAATGATTTCTCCCAAAGGAAGCAGGAACAGGGAAAACCAATGGTCCTAGTACTGAACCCTGAGGAACTCCATACTGAACCCGTGATCAATATGACATTTTCTCATTTACTGCTACAAACTGATAATGGTCAGATAAGTGTGATCATAATCATGCCAATGCAATTCCACTAATACAACATAGTTTTCGAGTCTCGACAGAAGAATTTTGTGGTAATTAGTGTCAAATGCAGCACTAAGATCCAGTAACACTAACAGAGAAACAACCACGATCGTAGATGCCATTTCACTCACACACTGTTGTGAGTGTGTGTGTTGCGTGAGTGAGTGTGTGTGGCATGCATACTGAGAGTGAGTGTCACAGACATACACATCACACACACTTCTCACAGATCTCTCATACAAAAGAAATCACCTCATGCACACTAGTAAAGGAGTCGGACAAGGAGTCAGATGAGACGGAGAGCAGGAGTCAGATGAGACGGAGAGCAGGAGTCAGATGAGACGGAGAGCAGGAGTCAGATGAGACGGAGAGCAGGAGTCAGATGAGACGGAGAGCAGGAGTCAGATGAGACGGAGAGGAGGAGTCAGATGAGACGGAGAGCAGGAGTCAGATGAGACGGAGAGCAGGAGTCAGATGAGACGGAGAGCAGGAGTCAGATGAGACGGAGAGCAGGAGTCAGATGAGACGGAGAGCAGGAGTCAGATGAGACGGAGAGCAGGAGTCAGATGAGACGGAGAGCAGGAGTCAGATGAGACGGAGAGCAGGAGTCAGATGAGACGGAGAGCAGGAGTCAGATGAGACGGAGAGCAGGAGTCAGATGAGACGGAGAGCAGGAGTCAGATGAGACGGAGAGGAGGAGTCAGATGAGACGGAGAGCAGGAGTCAGATGAGACGGAGAGCAGGAGTCAGATGAGACGGAGAGCAGGAGTCAGATGAGACGGAGAGCAGGAGTCAGATGAGACGGAGAGCAGGAGTCAGATGAGACGGAGAGCAGGAGTCAGATGAGACGGAGAGCAGGAGTCAGATGAGACGGAGAGCAGGAGTCAGATGAGACGGAGAGGAGGAGTCAGATGAGACGGAGAGCAGGAGTCAGATGAGACGGAGAGCAGGAGTCAGATGAGACGGAGAGGAGGAGTCAGATGAGACGGAGAGGAGGAGTCAGATGAGACGGAGAGCAGGAGTCAGAAGAGACGGAGAGGAGGAGTCAGATGAGACGGAGAGGAGGAGTCAGATGAGACGGAGAGGAGGAGTCAGATGAGACGGAGAGGAGGAGTCAGATGAGACGGAGAGGAGGAGTCAGAAGAGACGGAGAGGAGGAGTCAGAAGAGACGGAGAGGAGGAGTCAGAAGAGACGGAGAGGAGTCAGATGGGACGGAGAGCAGGAGTCAGATGAGACGGAGAGCAGGAGTCAGATGAGACGGAGAGGAGGAGTCAGAAGAGACGGAGAGGAGGAGTCAGAAGAGACGGAGAGGAGGAGTCAGAAGAGACGGAGAGGAGTCAGATGGGACGGAGAGCAGGAGTCAGATGAGACGGAGAGCAGGAGTCAGATGAGACGTGTGTGTGTCGTGAATCTGTGTGTGTTGTGAATGTGTGTCTGTTATGAGTGAGTGAGTGTGTGTGTTGTGTTTTGATGCTCTGCAGGATAAATCTTCTGTTTCTACAGGATCAGCTTGTATTTGTATAATCTCCCACAATCCCTCAGTGACACAATCAGGTCTCTCCACGCAACCATTCACCCCAGACCGATCTCTGACCTTTGACCCCTGACCCTCAGAGCCGTCCCTGCGGTCAGAGAGTCATGAGCAAAACTATCACACAGTTTCAGTTTCTAAAGAACAGAACAATATTTAAATATTAATTAAGAAATCTGTAAATATGATTAGAAGATAATTAAGGCAAGTGATATTGAAACTTTAATCATGTTCAAGACGCATGAAGATTGTTGATAAATCTTTAATTTCTCCATGTGCTCAAACACCATCCATACGTACAAATAAAACACAAAATAATAATAATGAACGACGTCCTGCAGAACTACAGAACGGAACAAACATCTTCTTCAACCGGAGCGGATCTGAAGGTCCGTGACCCCGCTGACCTCTGGAGTGACCTCTGTTATGACCTCTGGCGCCCCCTGCTGTGTGTGTGTTAGCAGCGCGGGCGTCCCGCCGGCCGAGGGTTGCTGGCGCTGCTGCCGAACGAAGACTGGAAGTTGTGGATGGTTTCCTGCAGGATCTGCCGCTCCCTCCCCTGCCAGAGAACAGCGTCAGCTCAACCTTCAGCTCAAACGCTCTCAGAGCGCCGGCGCACACACTCACTTTCCCAGCGTTCAGCTCCGATATGGCCGCCAGGATCTGCTGCCGCGGGCCGTCCGTCTGAATCCCCAGCTCCTTCAGATCTCCGTCGGTCAGCGTCAGGAACGCCTCCATGTCCACCTGCGGTCAGAGACGCGACTCTCATGTGACGCTTCATGTGTGTAAACGTCAAGAACATTAAACGACCAACTCTCTGTGTTTGTCTGTGAATGTGACGCACCTCCTGCTCCTCAAAGATGGGCTGGTATTTCTCCAGGGAGAGTTTCCTCAGGATCCCGGACAGCTCGTCTGAGACAGAACACAACATCACGCTTTAGCATCGTAACCCTGACCTGAAAAGAGCTGTGTGGTGCTGAGCGCGCCTGACCCTCGTCGGTGATGGTGCCACTGCTGGAGCCGCCGCTGCTCTTGGACCGCGGCTGCGAGGAGGCGGACGACAGCGAGTCTGCGGGGGGTTTGGGGGTGGGAGACGGAGACGGCGTGAGGGTGGGAGACGTGCTCTTAGACGTGGACGAGTTTCCTGACTGAGGACGCTTGTTTAACTCCAGTTTCTGAAACACACAGGGAGGATGAGAGTGTCTCACACACACACACACACACACACACACACACTCGTTCACTGACACATACTCGTCTTCCGTGGCTGTCGGGGGGGCTGACGTCGGGCGCAGAGGGCAGTGGCGTCTCCACGGCAACCGTCCTGCTGTCTAACAGACCAGCCGCTCTCTTCCTCTGAGCCGCGATCTGAGACAGAACACTGTCAGCACCACTGCCACCTACACACACACACACACACACACAAATATATACACACATATATACACACACACATATATATATACACACACACACATACACATATATACACACACACATATATATATACACACATACACATATATACACACGCACGCACACACACACACACACACACATATATACATACACACACACACACACACGTGTGCATACACGGATACACGCACACAGATCCATACACACACACACACACACACACACACAAATACACATGCACACGAGAACACAGAAATACACAGACACACACGTACATAGAACTAATGAGGCAAACTTCAAATATGAAACAAATAAAATTTTTACAGCAGACGATAGTGTCACTCCAGATTCAGTTCCACACGGGATCCGATGAACGGTTATTCACTGTTATTACACATGCATGATGTCAGCGAGTGGGCGGAGTCACCTGAGCGGTTGTGGGAGTCGGAGGCGTGACGGTTGACTCCTCCCACACCATTGGATCCGCACGAGGAGTGGGCGGAGTTATAATTGCCTGAGTTGGAGGGGGAGGGGCCTTTGGTGATGCTGGGAAACTTGATGGATCTGCTGACCACACGACTAATGGACGTCTACAACACACACACACACACACACACACACATCACGATCATCTACAGAAAATAAGATAATCCATGGAAAGTTTCTCAGAAAGATGTGTGTATCTCACTATATCAGAGTTGGCGCAGCTGGTTCTGCCGGGTCTCTGAGGCATGTTCCCGCTCCGGCCCTCTTTCACGGATCCACAGCGCTCCGAACTCCACGGCTCAAAGTTAGACGGCGGCAGGAAGGGCGGGATGACGGCCTTCAGCTTCTCGTTGGGCAGACGAGCAAGCGGCGCTCCGTTCCTCAGCTGCCAGACGGATAACGATTGAGGAAACGCACACTTTTCAAGACTTTAACATGTTTAAATGAAAGTAATGTACCATTGTAGTGATGAGGAAGTCATCTTTCCCACTTCCTGTTCCGTTTAAACCTACAATAAACAATGTCATGGCTTTACTGCGTGTTGCTCTTTCCCGCAGAACTCGAACCCTCGACACACGTACCGCAGTCTTTGCTCTTGCCCGTCCAGGCGGTGCTGACCTCAGCGCTGACCTCCAGGTCTCGGCCCGGCGCCTTCATGGTGGCATCCAGCGGGAGGGCGGAGTCATCGGGGAAAGGAGCGAGCCGATTGGTGGAGAGCCCGTGTCTCAGTGTGTGCGTCAGCTTCAGTCTGCGGAAGCGGTTGGACATGCGATTCCACCAGGACTGGATGTGAGAAGAAACAATCAAAACACGGACAAGGAGAATTTATGTTTGGAAAATCCTCACATCACAAAAGAATGGAATGTTGTTTTGAAATAACATGAATGTCTGTGGAAACATCCTAAAAACTCGCGCACTTCTGATTGCCTTTTATCACGTTTTAGTAATGACCATAATCATAATCATCATAAGCTGTGATTGTAAATTTTCTATAAACCTGACGCGTGTGACACACATCACTGATCACGCGTGTGACACACATCTCTGATCACGCGTGTGACACACATCTCTGATCACGCGTGTGACACACATCACTGATCACGCGTGTGACACACATCACTGATCACGCGTGTGACACACATCTCTGATCACGCGTGTGACACACATCACTGATCACGCGTGTGACACACATCACTGATCACGCGTGTGACACACATCTCTGATCACGCGTGTGACACACATCACTGATCACGCGTGTGACACACATCACTGATCACACGTGTGACACACATCACTGATCACGCGTGTGACACACATCTCTGATCACGCGTGTGACACACATCACTGATCACGCGTGTGACACACATCACTGATCACGCGTGTGACACACATCACTGATCACGCGTGTGACACACATCACTGATCACGGGTGTGACACACATCTCTGATCACGCGTGTGACACACATCTCTGATCACGCGTGTGACACACATCACTGATCACGGGTGTGACACACATCTCTGATCACGCGTGTGACACACATCTCTGATCACGCGTGTGACACACATCTCTGATCACGCGTGTGACACACATCACTGATCACGCGTGTGACACACATCACTGATCACGCGTGTGACACACATCTCTGATCACGCGTGTGACACACATCTCTGATCACGCGTGTGACACACATCTCTGATCACGCGTGTGACACACATCTCTGATCACGCGTGTGACACACATCTCTGATCACGCGTGTGACACACATCTCTGATCACGCGTGTGACACACATCTCTGATCACGCGTGTGACACACATCTCTGATCACGCGTGTGACACACATCACTGATCACGCGTGTGACACACATCTCTGATCACGCGTGTGACACACATCTCTGATCACGCGTGTGACACACATCTCTGATCACGCGTGTGACACACATCTCTGATCACGCGTGTGACACACATCACTGATCACGCGTGTGACACACATCTCTGATCACGCGTGTGACACACATCTCTGATCACGCGTGTGACACACATCACTGATCACGCGTGTGACACACATCTCTGATCACGCGTGTGACACACATCACTGATCACGCGTGTGACACACATCTCTGATCACGCGTGTGACACACATCTCTGATCACGCGTGTGACACACATCACTGATCACGCGTGTGACACACATCACTGATCACGCGTGTGACACACATCTCTGATCACGCGTGTGACACACATCACTGATCACGCGTGTGACACACATCTCTGATCACGCGTGTGACACACATCACTGATCACGCGTGTGACACACATCACTGATCACGCGTGTAACACACATCACTGATCACGCGTGTGACACATCTCTGATCACGCGTGTGACACACATCACTGATCACGCGTCTCTGATCACGCGTGTGACACACATCACTGATCACGCGTGTGACACACATCTCTGATCACGCGTGTGACACACATCTCTGATCACGCGTGTGACACACATCACTGATCACGCGTGTGACACACATCTCTGATCACGCGTGTGACACACATCTCTGATCACGCGTGTGACACACATCACTGATCACGCGTGTAACACACATCACTGATCACGCGTGTAACACACATCACTGATCACGCGTGTAA
>JAWRVZ010000507.1:65000-97500 GCA_037043235.1 Rhodeus uyekii
GGTGGAGAAACAAACAGACATCATTAGGTTCAGCTGTGTATGTGTAATCAGTGCAGTGTGATGGTTCCTGGGAAATGTAGTGTGTAGTGAAGTGTCAGTATAGGTGTGAGCTCCATCTGGTGGCCATGGAGGGGAGCGCAGAGCTCATAATCATAACATTTGCGTTCGGTATATTTTGCGTTCGGTATATTTTGCGTTAGGTGTATTTTGCGTTCGTGTATTTTGCGTTCGGTATATTTTGCGTTCGGTATATTTTGCATTCCGTGTATTTTGCGTTCGGTGTATTTTGCCTTCGGTATATTTTGCGTTCGGTATATTTTGCGTTCGGTATATTTTGCGTTCGGTATATTTTGCGTTCAGTGTATTTTGCGTTCAGTGTATTTTGCGTTAGGTGTATTTTGCGTTCTGTATATTTTGCATTCCGTGTATTTTGCGTTCGGTGTATTTTGCGTTCGGTATATTTTGCATTCGATGTATTTTGCGTTCATGTATTTTGCGTTCGGTATATTTTGCGTTCAGTGTATTTTGCGTTAGGTGTATTTTGCGTTAGGTGTATTTTGCGTTCCGTGTATTTTGCATTCCGTGTATTTTGCGTTCGGTGTATTTTGCATTCCGTGTACTTTGCGTTCGGTATATTTTGCGTTCGGTATATTTTGCGTTCCGTGTAATTTGCGTTCCGTGTATTTTGCATTCCGTGTATTTTGCGTTCGGTATATTTTGCGTTCGGTATATTTTGCGTTCGGTATATTTTGCGTTCGGTGTATTTTGCGTTCGGTGTATTTTGCGTTCATGTATTTTGCGTTCGTGTATTTTGCGTTCGGTATATTTTGCGTTCGGTGTATTTTGCGTTCGGTATATTTTGCGTTCCGTGTATTTTGCGTTCCGTGTATTTTGCGTTCGGTATATTTTGCGTTCGGTATATTTTGCGTTCGGTATATTTTGCGTTCCGTGTATTTTGCGTTCGGTATATTTTGCGTTCGGTATATTTTGCGTTCAGTGTATTTTGCGTTCCGTGTATTTTGCGTTCCGTGTATTTTGCGTTCGGCGTATTTTGCGTTCGGCGTATTTTGCGTTCGTGTATTTTGCGTTCCGTGTATTTTGCGTTCCGTGTATTTTGCGTTCGGTGTATTTTGCGTTCGTGTATTTTGCGTTCGGTGTATTTTGCGTTCGGCGTATTTTGCGTTCGGCGTATTTTGCGTTCGGCGTATTTTGCGTTCGGCGTATTTTGCGTTCGGCGTATTTTGCGTTCGAGTATTTTGCGTTCGTGTATTTTGCGTTCCGTGTATTTTGCGTTCCGTGTATTTTGCGTTCGGTGTATTTTGCGTTCGGTGTATTTTGCGTTCGTGTATTTTGCGTTCGGTGTATTTTGCGTTCGGTGTATTTTGCGTTCGGTGTATTTTGCGTTCGGTATATTTTGCGTTCGGTGTATTTTGCGTTCGTGTATTTTGCGTTCGGTGTATTTTGCGTTCGGTGTATTTTGCGTTCGAGTATTTTGCGTTCGTGTATTTTGCGTTCCGTGTATTTTGCGTTCCGTGTATTTTGCGTTCGGTGTATTTTGCGTTCCGTGTATTTTGCGTTCCGTGTATTTTGCGTTCGGTGTATTTTGCGTTCGGTGTATTTTGCGTTCGGTGTATTTTGCGTTCGTGTATTTTGCGTTCGGTGTATTTTGCGTTCGGTGTATTTTGCGTTCGGTGTATTTTGCGTTCGGTATATTTTGCGTTCAGTGTATTTTGCATTCGTGTATTTTGCGTTCGGTGTATTTTGCGTTCGGTGTATTTTGCGTTCGAGTATTTTGCGTTCGTGTATTTTGCGTTCGTGTATTTTGCGTTCGGTGTATTTTGCGTTCGTGTATTTTGCGTTCGGTGTATTTTGCGTTCGGCGTATTTTGCGTTCGGTGTATTTTGCGTTCGGCGTATTTTGCGTTCGAGTATTTTGCGTTCGTGTATTTTGCGTTCCGTGTATTTTGCGTTCCGTGTATTTTGCGTTCGGTGTATTTTGCGTTCGTGTATTTTGCGTTCGTGTATTTTGCGTTCGGTGTATTTTGCGTTCGGTGTATTTTGCGTTCGGTGTATTTTGCGTTCGGTGTATTTTGCGTTCGTGTATTTTGCGTTCGGTGTATTTTGCGTTCGGTGTATTTTGCGTTCGGTGTATTTTGCGTTCGGTATATTTTGCGTTCAGTGTATTTTGCATTCGTGTATTTTGCGTTCGGTGTATTTTGCGTTCGGTGTATTTTGCGTTCGAGTATTTTGCGTTCGTGTATTTTGCGTTCGTGTATTTTGCGTTCGGTGTATTTTGCGTTCGTGTATTTTGCGTTCGGTGTATTTTGCGTTCGGCGTATTTTGCGTTCGCCGTATTTTGCGTTCGAGTATTTTGCGTTCGTGTATTTTGCGTTCCGTGTATTTTGCGTTCCGTGTATTTTGCGTTCGGTGTATTTTGCGTTCGAGTATTTTGCGTTCGTGTATTTTGCGTTCGTGTATTTTGCGTTCGGTGTATTTTGCGTTCGGCGTATTTTGCGTTCGGCGTATTTTGCGTTCGGCGTATTTTGCGTTCGGCGTATTTTGCGTTCGAGTATTTTGCGTTCGTGTATTTTGCGTTCCGTGTATTTTGCGTTCCGTGTATTTTGCGTTCGGTGTATTTTGCGTTCGGTGTATTTTGCGTTCGTGTATTTTGCGTTCGGTGTATTTTGCGTTCGGTGTATTTTGCGTTCGGTGTATTTTGCGTTCGGTATATTTTGCGTTCGGTGTATTTTGCGTTCGTGTATTTTGCGTTCGGTGTATTTTGCGTTCGGTGTATTTTGCGTTCGAGTATTTTGCGTTCGTGTATTTTGCGTTCCGTGTATTTTGCGTTCCGTGTATTTTGCGTTCGGTGTATTTTGCGTTCCGTGTATTTTGCGTTCCGTGTATTTTGCGTTCGGTGTATTTTGCGTTCGGTGTATTTTGCGTTCGGTGTATTTTGCGTTCGTGTATTTTGCGTTCGGTGTATTTTGCGTTCGGTGTATTTTGCGTTCGGTGTATTTTGCGTTCGGTATATTTTGCGTTCAGTGTATTTTGCATTCGTGTATTTTGCGTTCGGTGTATTTTGCGTTCGGTGTATTTTGCGTTCGAGTATTTTGCGTTCGTGTATTTTGCGTTCGTGTATTTTGCGTTCGGTGTATTTTGCGTTCGTGTATTTTGCGTTCGGTGTATTTTGCGTTCGGCGTATTTTGCGTTCGGTGTATTTTGCGTTCGGCGTATTTTGCGTTCGAGTATTTTGCGTTCGTGTATTTTGCGTTCCGTGTATTTTGCGTTCCGTGTATTTTGCGTTCGGTGTATTTTGCGTTCGTGTATTTTGCGTTCGTGTATTTTGCGTTCGGTGTATTTTGCGTTCGGTGTATTTTGCGTTCGGTGTATTTTGCGTTCGGTGTATTTTGCGTTCGTGTATTTTGCGTTCGGTGTATTTTGCGTTCGGTGTATTTTGCGTTCGGTGTATTTTGCGTTCGGTATATTTTGCGTTCAGTGTATTTTGCATTCGTGTATTTTGCGTTCGGTGTATTTTGCGTTCGGTGTATTTTGCGTTCGAGTATTTTGCGTTCGTGTATTTTGCGTTCGTGTATTTTGCGTTCGGTGTATTTTGCGTTCGTGTATTTTGCGTTCGGTGTATTTTGCGTTCGGCGTATTTTGCGTTCGGTGTATTTTGCGTTCGGCGTATTTTGCGTTCGAGTATTTTGCGTTCGTGTATTTTGCGTTCCGTGTATTTTGCGTTCGGTGTATTTTGCGTTCGGTGTATTTTGCGTTCGGTGTATTTTGCGTTCGTGTATTTTGCGTTCGGTGTATTTTGCGTTCGGTGTATTTTGCGTTCGTGTATTTTGCGTTCGGTGTATTTTGCGTTCGGTGTATTTTGCGTTCGGTGTATTTTGCGTTCGGTATATTTTGCGTTCAGTGTATTTTGCGTTCGTGTATTTTGCGTTCGGTGTATTTTGCGTTCGGTGTATTTTGCGTTCGAGTATTTTGCGTTCGTGTATTTTGCGTTCGTGTATTTTGCGTTCGGTGTATTTTGCGTTCGTGTATTTTGCGTTCGGTGTATTTTGCGTTCGTGTATTTTGCGTTCGTGTATTTTGCGTTCGGTGTATTTTGCGTTCGGTGTATTTTGCGTTCGGTGTATTTTGCGTTCGGTGTATTTTGCGTTCGAGTATTTTGCGTTCGTGTATTTTGCGTTCCGTGTATTTTGCGTTCCGTGTATTTTGCGTTCGGTGTATTTTGCGTTCCGTGTATTTTGCGTTCCGTGTATTTTGCGTTCGGTGTATTTTGCGTTCGGTGTATATTGCGTTCGTGTATTTTGCGTTCGGTGTATTTTGCGTTCGGTGTATTTTGCGTTCGGTGTATTTTGCGTTCGGTATATTTTGCGTTCAGTGTATTTTGCGTTCGTGTATTTTGCGTTCGGTGTATTTTGCGTTCGGTGTATTTTGCGTTCGAGTATTTTGCGTTCGTGTATTTTGCGTTCGTGTATTTTGCGTTCGGTGTATTTTGCGTTCGTGTATTTTGCGTTCGGTGTATTTTGCGTTCGGTGTATTTTGCGTTCGGTGTATTTTGCGTTCGGTATATTTTGCGTTCAGTGTATTTTGCGTTCGTGTATTTTGCGTTCGGTGTATTTTGCGTTCGGTGTATTTTGCGTTCGGTGTATTTTGCGTTCGGTGTATTTTGCGTTCGGTGTATTTTGCGTTCGAGTATTTTGCGTTCGTGTATTTTGCGTTCGGTGTATTTTGCGTTCGTGTATTTTGCGTTCCGTGTATTTTGCGTTCGAGTATTTTGCGTTCGTGTATTTTGCGTTCGTGTATTTTGCGTTCGGTGTATTTTGCGTTCCGTGTATTTTGCGTTCGGTGTATTTTGCGTTCGTGTATTTTGCGTTCGTGTATTTTGCGTTCGTGTATTTTGCGTTCGGTGTATTTTGCGTTCCGTGTATTTTGCGTTCCGTGTATTTTGCGTTCGTGTATTTTGCGTTCGTGTATTTTGCGTTCGTGTATTTTGCGTTCGGTGTATTTTGCGTTCGAGTATTTTGCGTTCGTGTATTTTGCGTTCGTGTATTTTGCGTTCGGTGTATTTTGCGTTCCGTGTATTTTGCGTTCGGTGTATTTTGCGTTCGTGTATTTTGCGTTCGTGTATTTTGCGTTCGTGTATTTTGCGTTCGGTGTATTTTGCGTTCCGTGTATTTTGCGTTCGGTGTATTTTGCGTTCGAGTATTTTGCGTTCGTGTATTTTGCGTTCCGTGTATTTTGCGTTCCGTGTATTTTGCGTTCCGTGTATTTTGCGTTCGGTATATTTTGCGTTCGGTATGTTTTGTGTCAGTTCTTATTTTTAGAAAACAATGTTTGCACATTCTGACGCAAAAGAATTTGATATTATGTTCCACTGAACTTTACATTTATTTCAAACCAACCACAAATGTAAAAATGATAATAATAAAAACCATGCTTGATTTGACAGTTTTTGCACTGGTTTCATCATTTGTGCTGCTTATTATAATATTTAAGCAGTTTTCCTCTAGTTTTCGGTGTTCTTATGAAGGGGATCTTCTCTCCCCATTGGAAGATCATTTGACTTTCCGCTTCATTTATGCTTTATTTCTCTTGTTTCTGCATGCAGATGTTTGGCAGTTCACAGATCTCAGGTCAGATGAAAATGCTAATGAGATTTAAAGCAAACCCCGAGCAGGTTTAGAGCGTTTGGCGGAGGGACAGCCGTGCCCTCGAGCCTCACCTGGCTGCGGCCGGACGGTGGTGACGGCGTCCAGCACGTTCTTCACGTCTCTGTGCCGCAGCGCCAGCGCCAGCTCCAGCGCCGTCTTGCCCAGCACGTTGATGTGGTCGGCGTCGGCCCCGCGCTCCAGCAGCTGCTGCGTGACGGTCAGCGCCCCCCCGGCGGCCGCCAGCATCAGCGCGCTCCAGCCCGTGCTCTTCTGGCAGAAGCTGGCGTCGGCGCCCCAGTCGAGCAGCAGCCGGACCGCGGCCTCGTGCCCGTGCTGAGCGGCGGCCAGCAGAGCCGTGATCTCCAGGAACGTGCGGCCGTTGTCCCCGGGGCCGTCCGGCAGCGGGTCCAGGTCGTCCACCAGAGCGCCGTTCTCCAGCAGCAGTTTGGCCAGCGGAGCGTGCCCGCCTCGCGCCGCCATGGTCAGCACACTCGCGCCCAGCCGGTTCCGGCCGTTGATCTCGGCGCCGTTCTCCAGCAGCAGATGAGCCGCGGTCACATGACCGAACCTGCCGCAAACAACCATCCGACAATTACAGCAGCACTAACATGATCAATACGATTATCAATGTGATTATTACAAATATGATGCCGATGAAGAGTGTGATGAAGAGTATCATGATGAAGAGTATGAGTTTGATGATGATGATTGTGATAATGAAGATTATGAAAAGAGTATGAAGACTGTGATGAGAAGTATGATGATGATGATGAAGAGTATGATGAAGAGTAAGAGTATGAAGACTGTGATGAGAAGTATGATGATGATGATGAAGAGTATGATGAAGAGTAAGAGTATGAAGACTGTGATGAGAAGCATGATCATGATGATGATGATGATGAAGAGTATGATGATGATGATGATGATGAAGAGTAGGAGCTCACCTGGCGGCCTGCATCAGCGGGGTCCAGCCGTAGTGGTTCCGCCGCTCCACCGACGCGCCCTTCCTCAGCAGGAACCGGACGAGCGGCTCGTGTCCGCCGGCGGCCGCGAACATCAGCGCCGTGTTTCCCTCCTCATCGGTTCCGTCCACATGCGCGCTCCCGCCCGGGTCCTCCAGAACGCGCCGCGCGCTTTCCAGATCGCCGTCCTCGCACGCGCGGAACCACAGGCGCGCGTTCACGGGCCCCAGACTCATCCCGAACCGAACTCACTCCAGCAGAAAGTTCTGCCGGCGCATGCGCACTGGCGTTTTTCAGAGGACGCGCACATCAACAGGAAACATGTGACGCGGCGACACCTGCTGGCGACACGCAGCACTGACGTCATCAACATCAACATTGTAATGAACAAAACAAACAGGCAGCCGTTTCAAAAACATTACAAACAAAGACCAAGCATACATTCAACTGTCAAATATCGAAATACAAAACGCAACAAAAAATAAAAAAGAAAAAAAAGAAAAAAGGGGGGTGTGGGGGAGCACCAGGTTTCCTTTCCCTTTAAGTTCTAAAATCAAAATCTTCCAATAAGGCATATAAATACACAGCTTTGGGGCTTTTCATCTCTCTCAATGACTCCAAATACAACATAAATTCCTCTTTAAAAACCACTAATCGCGGCCGAGTTTTGAGAAATTACATTTGTGAATGTAAAATTTTAACAACAGCATCAAGTTATTAACAACATAAGACGCCCCTTTTGTCTTTAATTAATAACCCATATTGAACAGTTTCCCATGACAAAGACAGATTTGTAGAAAGTTTTTCTTGTAACCAGATGAATGCATTAACCAACTTGAAAGAACAAGTTTCCATCGTTTCAGTCTCTGTCATGCATATTGGGCATAAATCTAAATCCCCAACATTAACCCTTAGTCTTAAAAACTCTTTTGCCGGATATACACGATTCATAATCTTAAAGTGCACTTCTTTACATTTAGTGTTAATGAAATATATTTGGACCTAATTGCACACACATCTTTCTTTTCATAATGACGGAATATATCATCTCTTTACAGGTCCGGGGTAGAATTGTTGTATTAAACAATTCCTTGGAAATTTGTTTGAGCATTTTCAATCAACAAGGTTTACATAGTCTATCAAAGATCTTGTATTTTAGGTTTTATTATCGAGTATTTTAGATGTTCCTTTACTAATCATTGAATCTGGAATATTCTTGAGGATTTTTTCATACACTTTAGAGGAACAGCTCAGATTATATTTGTTACAGAACGCATCATGGCTCAATATATTCCCTACATTGTCCATAATGTGTGCTATCGACCAAACGCCTCCACTCATCCATAAACAGAGATGTTCACTGCTATACACCTGCTGCTCCAGACGGACATATTGTGAGGACTAAAATTATGTTTGAAGATCAATTTCCAATACAATTACCTGTTGGTGGAAAGCAGAACGTTTTACAGGGAGCTTAGAAAGTTCAAAGTCACATTGCAACAAAAAACTTCAGAAGGAATTTCAAACCAGAAAGAAGACTTGAAACCAGACCAAACCAGAAGAATGACTTCTTCATTAATGAAAGTCTGTAATTATCTGAGTTTAATGACCCCATTCATAATATCAAAATCAATTGATTTGAGACCGCCATCTTCATAGTCTTTGATCAAATCACATTTACGTATATAATGACTTTCTTTTTCAAATAAAATCAAAATTTAATTTATTTATAGCTTTTATCTTTTTAGCAGAAACTGCTAGAGAAAAACAAGGATAAATTAATCTAGAAAGATTCTCTACTTTCGTCAATAAAACTCTTCCAAAACCTGTTCTGTCTCTCTGTATCCAGGTATTCATTATTAATCTACATTTCTATAAGGTTTTATCAAAATTTGCATATTCTAAATGATCTTTCTTCTTGGATAACCAGAGGCCCAAATATTTAACTTCATTTTTAACTGAGATATTGTGTAACGATATATTGGGGTGATCATGGATAGCCATTAGCTCACATTTTGACATATTTAATATTAGGCCTGAACTTTTAAAAAACCTCTCAATTAATTGGAGTGCTATCAGTATTTGTTGTTCATTCCTTAAAAAGTAGTTTTTCCTTTTCTCTTTACTATTCCTTAAAGAGTAGTGTCATCAGCAAAGTGACTGACTATAAAACTTTTCCCTTCTAAATCAATTCCAGATATGGTTCCCATTTTGAGAAGGATAGATAACATTTCTTCTACCATAATAAATAATAAAGGAGAACATCCACAGCCTTGTCTGATGCCTCTTTTGACTTCAAACCTCGGGCAAGTGCCTTGAGCAAGAGCAACAGAGCTGTCAATATCTTTATACAACATTCTAATCATATTTATAAATTTAGGACCAAAACCAAAGTGCTGAAGGGTTTGAAAAATAAAAGAGTGTTCCAGCATGTCAAAGGCCTTATAGAAATCCAAAAATAAAATAAAACCATCGTCTTTAACTAGATGACCATATTCAATTAAATCAAATACTAACCTGATATTGTTATGAATTGACCAAGAAACCTGATTGGGTCACACTAATAATTTGTGATAATCCAAATTTTAATCTAGAAGCCAATACTTTATTATTGGATTACGTATTACGTGTTATTGGACGCAGGTTATCTAATAACCTTTTATCTTTCCCTGCCTTTGGTAACAAAATGATAAGTCCTTGTTTCATAGTTGGCAATAGTTTGTTGTTATTTATACAATCCTGTAAGGCTTCAAATAAAATATATTTAATGTCATCCCAAAAAAATGTATAGAAATTTGTGGTTAAGCCATCAGGACCCGGTGATTTATTCACTTTACTAATTGTTTAATAGCTGTATCCAGCTTTAAATACGTCATCAATTGATGGGATCTTATCTTGTATCTTCTGAAAAAAGGATCTACAACTAATTGAGGAAGAGGATGAAGAATACAAATCAGAGTAAAATGTAAACACCTCTATTGCTATTGTATTATGATTTGAGAGTTCTTCTTGGTTCACTATCAAGCTGTTAATCGAATTATTTTCTTGCCGTTTTTTTCCAAATTTATGAAGTATGAGCTATTTTTCTCCCCCTCTTCCAGACATTTAGCCCTGGATCTCACGCAGGCCCTTTCGCCTTTTGAATGTAGAATTCATCTAGGATGGAATTTAACTTAATAAGTTTTGCTTTATCTTCATCTGGCATAATTGGTTGACAATAGCAAGAATTAATCTCTTGAATTAACTGAATTTCTTTTGCCCATTTCTTTTTTATAAGATTCTTACTAAAGGTCATTGAATATTCCCTTACCTTATATTTTAAATATTCTCATTTATTGCCACTAGATAACCTTTTATCTTTAACTTCAGCAATTATTCTTTTTACATATGCACAAAAGTCAGTATGATTTAGTAAATCTGCATTAAATTTCCAATAGGCTTTAGTAATGAAAGATTTATCACGATGTTCCAGAATTAAGTTGATCACACAATGATCTGTTAAGGGGAAATGCACCTGAAATGCAACATTTAGTCACATGACATAACAGAGATTCGGATCCAAGCCAATAGTCAAGTCTCGACCTTCGGTTTGATCCACGAGAACTGTCTGGTTGTAGGGTTTAAATTTCTCCAAATATCAGTTACTTCGTTAGCTAAACAAAAATCTTGCATAATACTATTAATATGAGAAAACATGAACTTTGAAGGATGTCTGTCCATGTATTCATCCGATGTCATATTCAATTCTCCACCGATTAAAATATATTCTGTCGGGAATCTAGTTTTGAGGTCATTTATGACGTTTGTCTCCAACAAATTCTTGTTCTCTGAGCGGACATTATATCCATATACATTAACCATAATGATGAATATTTAGTCTAAGTGTAGGAGCAATCCAATGACCATCTACATCTGCCTTGAGAAATAATCCTGCCTGGGCATTTATTCATGCAAACAGCGCCACCTGCAGACCGATTGGAGCCATGACTAAATAACATGTCATCCCCCCCACTGATTTTTCCAAAAGGTAACATCTGCCGATTCTGAACGCGTTTTTTTGTAAAATAAAAAACAATGTGCTTTTTGGCTCTTGCAAAATAAAAAAATGGCCTTTTTCTTAACAGAGTCCTTTAAACCCCTACAATTTAAAGAAGAAAACGAAATGTCAGATTTCAACACGAACATGAACAATTAAACAGAGAAAACTATAAAGTTCTAAATAAACAAAAAACTGTAGATTGTTCCAAGACTTGTAAGATTGTGGAAACAGAAAAGAAAATCCCACTTCTCTTTCACTCCACCTCTCCTTGTGACCAAGAGAAGCCATCGATACCCTTTTCAGAGATACGTTTACCCTCGATGTTTCCGAACGGACCTCTAAAACCCGCTGCTTTGCCCTCCCTTCTGGCTTGTTCTATTCTGGGCCACAGTTCACGTCTCATCGGTCTATCTTCCTTCGTCTAATCCTCCGCAAAACGAATACCAACATCTTTGCACACCGAAGATGCCTTGGTTCTCTTCCACACTTCATCCCGCGCCAGCCTGCGCGTGAAGAGAATGATCACCTCTCTCGGACAGTTGTTCTCCTTCCTTCCCACCCGATGCACGACATCCACCATCCTCAGGCGTTATCTTGACCAGAAGCCCAATCCCGTCCTCTCTAATACACTCGTTTACATTCTCTTTGAGACCCTTAATGCGAACACACCATCTTCTTTTGTACCTTTCCTCTTCCAACACTCGAACTTTCAGGTCATTGTTGACTTCAGTCAGAGTTTCAATTTGCTTTTCCAACGTTTTAATTCTGTCTTTGCATTCTCTTAACTCCTGAGCATTCATTTGGACGGATTTGGCAACGCTTGTAATCATCGCACTGTGTTGCTTCATTTGCATGCTTAAGTCGTCGTGCTGGACGTCAACCTTGGTTCCCTTTCAGGGAACTCGAGCTGCGTCAAAGCGCTAGGGGAAATAGCCTGACGTCAGTCACGAGAAGATCTGTGCAACCAATGAGAGACGAACGCGTGTGAATGCGTCACCGCCGGCACGTGCCGGTGACGTCATGAGAGAGCATAAAGTGCGCCCGAAACCCGGAAGCGCCAGCAAAAGAGTTTCTTCAGCGTGCTGTGTCTGTGTGAGAGTGATTTAGAAACTAATCTAGTTAGAGGAGTTTGAGGAGTTAGTTGAGGTTGTGGCTCGAGCGGTCACGCGTCTGGGTATTGATTGGCCGGCGGAGACCAGGAGCACTCGTCCTAGAAAGAGTATATTGGACGAGCGCTACCTGCCTGCTCGCGTCACTCCCCCGCTGGGCTATGCCTTTCCTTCCTGATCTCCATGCTGAGGTATCAAGATCATGGAGAAGACCAGCCTCCGGAAGAGTGCATACACCACAAAGTGCGATGTATACCACTCTCGCCGGGGCTCAACACTATGGTTATGGAGGGATGCAGAAAGTGGACGAGGCTCTTGCAGGAAACCTCGTTCCCCAGTCTGCGTCCTCTATCAAAGCTCCGGCACTCCCCACCAAACCGATGCGCGTCACGTCGTCTTTGGTGGGGAAAGCTTACTCTGCTTCTAGCCAGGCTGCTGCGTGCCTGCATACTACGGCACTGCTGCAGGCCTACCAAGCAGAGTTGCTAGGGGACCACTTGTCTCTTCGGGCCACTAGGGCAGGGGTCGGCAACCCGCGGCTCCGGAGCCGCATGTGGCTCTTTCACCCCTGCACGTAAGTTGTAGCAGCGGTCCCGCTGTGAAAAAGGCCATATGAGAGGAATAAGAGTGCTGTTGCGCTGACTGTTTCAGGGGACTTTTATTCTGAAACTACGATGCGCATTAGTTCAGAAAGTTAAGCGGTTCAGTTCAGAGTGAATCATATATCACCCACCGCGGCAGATATCAGTTAACTATTATACATGAGCGCTGGAGAAAAGCCAATAACTTGGTTATCAGCCACGGAACGAGTGCCTATTGTGTGTTTTGTGCGTTTTAGGAGAGTGAGTTCACAATTACCACTATGTTTGCTTATGTACATACTCATCTTTGTTATGACGCAGTTATTGAAGTGTTATATCCCGATGCTAATTTAGCTGTGCTTAATTTTCTGTGTTTACATTTTGATCTGCTATGTTCAGATAAAGTAATAATAATTAATCAATATAATCGTGTTCATGTATGAGGGGAGAAGCCAATAGTTTGTATATATATGTGTAATTCTGTTACTAGAATCTTGTTTTATCTGTTACAGGAAAACCACACACACACACACACACACACACACACACACACACACACACACTCCTTTGCACTCCCTTCCATCCAAGCTCATCTATTTGAGCAAGGACATTACTGAGATCTTTGATCACATGCGCTTCTTGTGCTCCCACATCTCAATCTCCATCAGCATTACAGGACATTATTGAAGCTCTTTGAGACAATTTCTTCCTTCTCTGTCATGTTCTGACTGACACACCTGGCACATTGCTATACCCCAGATCAGCCCTTATAAGAAAGGAGTGTCGCACCCCCCGCACCTCGCTCCGCACCCCCCCCCCCCCTCATAGATTGTGGCTCCGGACATATTTGAAAAAGATTTTGTTTGTTAAATATGGCTCTTTCAACATTAAAGGTTGCCGACCCCTGCACTAGGGAGACGGCCATCTCTGTCGGCCGCTCCATGGCAGCTCTGGTGGCCACGGAGAGACATTTATGGCTCAATTTATCGGCCATGAAAGATAAGGATAAATTTGTGCTACTGGATGCCCCTCTGTCCCCTTCGGGCTTGTTCGGCGATGCCGTAAAAAGTGTCGTCGACAAGTTCCAGGAGGCGTCACGACAGCAGGCGGTGTTCAGTAAGGTCCTTCCCCGCCGCCCTCCACGTGAGACCGCCGGTCAAGCGCGGTCTCAAAGCTCCTCATACAGGGCCGCTCAAAAGGAAAGTGTCGCGACCCGACTTCCTCCGGTGAACCCTGGAAGGTCGGGCCGACAAGTTCAAGTTCAGCCTTCAGGCAAAAGGGGTGATTTGAGGGTTGTCCTTAACACTAAGAAGGCTAAGACGAAGCGGTCCTGACGCCAAGCCGCAACAAGGTGGTGTCTCCCGTGTGCAGCTCCAGAGGCAGCCCGCCACGGGAGAACCACCCCCTCTAAGGAGGGTCCTAGAGCATTCCACCCGAGTTTCTGGAAGCCCCGGCTCAGTGGTGAATATGTTCACAGTACCAGAGACCAGCCCCGGGAGGCTGGTTCCCTTAGTAGAGTTCCAGGCTGCGTGGTCACGGCTACCAAGTATCTCTCAGTGGGTCCTGCGCACGGTAACCTCCGGGTATGCCATCCAGTTCGGGGTTTCTCCACCCCGGTTTTCAGGGGTCCTACAGTCTCTGGTAGGCCCCCAGCAGGCTCTTGTCATGGAACAAGAAGTAGACACTCTGCTGTCGAAAGGGGCCATCGAGTATGTACCCCTCGCGGACAGCAAGTCCGGGTTCTACAGCCGATACTTCATAGTTCCAAAGAAGGATGGATGGTTGTGGCCCATTCTGGATTTGCGTCTCTTAAATCGCACAGTCAGGCGTCTAAAATTCAAAATGCTGACGCTCAAGCAGATCGTAGTACAGGTCAGGTCCGAGGACTGGTTTGCCACAGTCGACCTCAAAGACGCATATTTCCACGTCTCCATCCTTCCGCAACACAGGAAGTTCCTGAGGTTCGCCTTCGGGGGAAGGCGTACCAGTATCGGGTGCTTCCTTTCGGTCTGGCGCTCTCGCCCCGCACGTTCACAAAAGTAGTGGACGCTGCTCTAGCTCCGCTACGGTAAACAGGGCATTCGTGTCTTAAATTATATAGACGACTGGCTTATTCTGGCCCAGTCGCCGCAGTTAGCAGCACAACATCGAGATGCTGTGCTCGCACACATGAAGGAGCTGGGGTTAAGGCTGAACACCAAGAAGACTGTACTTTCTCTCGCACAGAGAACCACTTTCTTGGGGGTCATTTGGGACTCAGTGGCCATGTCTGCTCGGCTCTCCCCCGAGCGCATCCAGGTAATTCGTTCAGCCGTCAAGAGCCATCAAGCTGGGCCAGCCACTCTCGGTGAAACACTTTCAGAGAGTGTTAGGGCTCATGGCAGCAGCATCCAGCATTATCCCACTGGGCCTGCTATACATGAGACCCCTGCAGTGGTGGCTAAAAACCAAGGGGTTCTCCCCAAAGGGGAACCCGCTTCGCACTATCAAGGACACGGGGCGATGCCTACGCACCCTGAGTATGTGGAAGAACTCTTGGTTCTTGTCTCAAGGCCCTGTGTTGGGGGCTCTTGGTCGACGAGTGACTCTCTCGACAGATGCCTCCCTCACAGGCTGCGGAGCAGTCCTGAAGGATCGCTCCTCACAAGGTCTGTGGAGCAGTCGGCACCAGACCTGGCACATAAACATGCTGGAGATACTGGCGCAGAGCACTCTGTGCGTTCCTCCTGGACCTTCACGATCACCATGTCACTGTTTTCACCTACAGTATGTCGCATATATCAACCATCAGGGTGGTCTACGTTCGCGACCATTGTACAAGATGGTGCGACAGATCCTCCTCTGGGCCCAGTGGAGGCTGTTATCTCTCAGGGCGGCCTACATCCCGGGGGTCCAGAATGTGGGAGCAGACGCCCTATCGAGACAGGGGCCAAGGCCAGGGGAATGGCAGCTCCACCCCGAAGTGGTGGAGCAGATTTGGGAGAGATACGGCAAGGCACAGATGGACCTGTTTGCCTCCGTAGAGAACACTCACTGCCCTCTGTGGTTTTCCCTCTGGGGCGGGATGCCATGGTACATGCCTGGCCGAGGCTACGCCTGTACGCCTTTCCCCCGATCGCTCTGCTCCCGGGAGTTCTGGCCAAAATTCGCCGGGACAAGGTCCATCTCACGCTAGTGGTCCCCGACTGGCCTACCAGAATATGGTTCGCGGACCTCGTGGCCCTCCTCAACGGAGTCCCCTGGGAGATTCCGGTCAGGAGGGACCTTCTGTCCCAGGCTGAGGGTTGCATTCTTTACCCGCGACCAGAGCTAATGAAGCTGTGGGTCTGCCCCTGAAGGGGTCCAGCTCATAGAATCCGGTCTCTCAGCTGAGGTTGTGGAGACCATTCTTCAGTCCAGAGCTCCCTCCATGAGGAAACTCTACGCCTTGAAGTGGAAGCTCTTCACGTCCTGGTGTAGCGGAAGGCAGGTGAACCCAGTAACTGTCAAGTTGGCAAAGTGCTGGAGTTCCTGCAAGAAAGATTTGCGACAGGGTTGTCCCCCTCTACCTTGAAGGTTTATGTGGCTGCCATAGCGGCTTGCCATGTACCTCTGGGTGGGGTATCCTTGGGCAGGGACCCCCTAGTCACTCGTTTCCTCCGTGGCACACTAAGGCTGAGACCTGCGGCACAGACTAGGGTGCCTGCCTGGGACTTGTCTGTGGTACTCCAAGGCCTGTCCCAGCCACCCTTTGAACCTTTAGAGGAGCTCCCTATCAAGCTCCTCTCTCTTAAGACCCTTCTTTTGCTGGCCATCACCTCGCTTAAGAGGGTCGGGGATCTTCAGGCCCTCTCGGTGGCTCCCTCATGCCTTGAGTTCGCGCCCGGGATGGCGAAAGCCTTTCTCCACCCGAGGCCAGGCTATGTCCCCAAGGTTCCCACCAATGTGGCTCGGTCTATCACGCTGCAGGCCTTCTGCCCTCCCCCATTTGATGATCATGAGCAGGAGCACAAGAACAAGGTCTGTCCAGTACGCTTACGTCTTCAAGACTGCCACTTGGCGTAAGTCGGACCAACTGTTCATTTGTTTTAGGACCCCTAAGCGGGCTCCAGCTTCTAAGCAAACCCTAAGCAGATTGATAGTCGAGGCTATCTGTCTAGCTTACGAGTCGGCCGGACATGCTTCTCCCTTGAGGGTCCGGGCCCACTCCACTCGGAGCGTGGCGGCATCCAAGGCTCTCCTCTCTGGTGTTTCCTTGTCTGATGTTTGTGCTGCGGCTGGCTGGTCCTCGCCGCACACATTCATGAGGTTTTACCAACTGGACCTCGATGCCGCCCCAGGAACCAGGGTGCTCTCTCAGTGAGCTGGGACACACCCGGATGCCGGCGTCGCTGAGGTGGCGTTGGTATAGCGTTCCCCTAGCGCTTGACGCAGCTCGAGTTCCCTGAAAGGGAACGTCTCGGGTTACGAATGTATCCCTGGTTCCCTGAGGGGAACGAGACGCTGCGTCTTTGCCACAGCTCCTTGCGCCTCCGGGCCCGCTTCAGACACTCTTTTGCTGGCGCTTCCAGGTTTCGGGCGCGCTTTATGCTCTCTCATGACGTCACCGGCACGTGCCGGCGGTGACGCATTCACACGCGTTCGTCTCTCATTGGTTGCACAGATCTTCACGTGACAGACGTCAGGCTATTTCCCCTAGCGCTTGACGCAGCGTCTCGTTCCCCTCAGGGAACCAGGGTTATATTCGTAACCCGAGACGTTCTAAGTGCTTTAATCGCTTCCAAGGTAGCCGAATTGGACACTTCGTTTCCCTCTGTATCAGCTGGTATTTTAGATTTTTCCCCTTTTGGGGTTTACACGGTGTTGGTGGGTCAGATTCATCACCCCGCTCCCTTTTGCTCGTTAAATCAGTTATTGCTTTCCCTGGGATCAAACCCATGACCTTGGCGTTGTGAACACTAATGCTCTACTGATTGAGCTACAGGAACTTTGAGAGAAAGCGGTGAATGTGTGTGTGATGCGCGCAGTAATATATGTTCAATATACTCATATTAATCACTGCAATAACAGATAAAACACGATATAAATCATCAATAAACATGCATTTTAACAATAATAACACGGTTTATCTCTCATATTCAGATCAGCTTCACTCTCTGCTCTAAATAATCAACGACGTTTCTGTCACTCTAACAAACACTTAGCTCTTCGGGGAATAAATCCAGACATGCTGCTGCTTCAGCGAGACTGACGATGATTAACCACCGTAACTAACCCCAACCATCCTAACTAACCCCAACCATCCTAACTAACCCCAACCATCATAACTAACCCCAACCATCATAACTGACCCCAACCATCATAACTAACCCCAACCATCATAACTAACTCCAACCATCATAACTGACCCCAACCATCATAACTAACCCCAACCATCATAACTAACCCCAACCATCCTAACTAACCCCAACCATCATAACTGACCCCAACCATCATAACTAACCCCAACCATCATAACTAACCCCAACCATCATAACTGACCCCAACCATCATAACTGACCCCAACCATCATAACTAACCCCAACCATCCTAACTGACCCCAACCATCATAACTAACCCCAACCATCATAACTGACCCCAACCATCATAACTGACCCCAACCATCATAACTGACCCCAACCATCATAACTAACCCCAACCATCATAACTAACCCCAACCATCATAACTAACCCCAACCATCATAACTGACCCCAACCATCATAACTGACCCCAACCATCATAACTAACCCCAACCATCATAACTAACCCCAACCATCATAACTAACCCCAACCATCATAACTAACCCCAACCATCATAACTGACCCCAACCATCATAACTAACCCCAACCATCATAACTAACCCCAACCATCATAACTGACCCCAACCATCATAACTGACCCCAACCATCATAACTGACCCCAACCATCATAACTGACCCCAACCATCATAACTGACCCCAACCATCATAACTGACCCCAACCATCATAACTGACCCCAACCATCATAACTAACCCCAACCATCATAACTAACCCCAACCATCATAACTAACCCCAACCATCATAACTAACCCCAACCATCATAACTGACCCCAACCATCATAACTAACCCCAACCATCATATCTGCTTCTGTTTATCTGACGGATGAAATCGCAGGAAACAGCAGGAATCACCGGGAATCAGAGCCTCTGATCTGGAGTCAGTGACCAGCAGGTGTCAGTCGCTCCCTGCAGAAACACAACACACACAACACACACAACTCCCTGTATAAACCCTGACCAACACACACATAACACACACAACACAACACAACACACACACACATAACACAGACAATCACACACACACACACAACACAACACATAACCCCCTGACTAGCCTCTAACAACAACACAACACATACACAACACACTGACCAGCTCTTCCCTCTAAACAACAACCGCACAACAAATACACAACATAACCCTTCCCAAAATGCATCAGTACAAACATGAACACATAATGGCCATAGAATTCAATGTAAATCCAATAAACAGGATAAAAGAGAGTGAGATGCTTGTCCTCTGCAGCTGAACTGAGTCTCACAGTCATCATGCAGCACTTCGACTGAACGAATCTCTTCAAACTCTCACAATACACCTATCCATCCATCCATCCATCCATCCACCCATCCACCCACCCACCCATCCACCCATCCACCCATCCATCCACCCATCCACCCATCCACCCATCCACCCACCCACCCATCCACCCATCCATCCATCCATCCACCAACCCATCCATCCATCCATTCATTCTCTCTGAATGAATATGAACACGTGAATCTCTGAATGAATATGAACGAATCGCTCTGAATGAATATGAACGTGAATCTCTGAATGAATATGAACACATGAATCTCTGGATGATTCATTTGATCTCTGGCGTTTGTTTGTGAGCTTTATTTTCTGTCATTCTTCACAATGTTTTGACCTTTGGCAGCTTCCCACATTTTCTCAAGCATTTTCTCACGTTTCCTCTGGGACGGCTGTTCTAGCTCAAACATTTGTCTTATTTCACGATCTGGCTCTGAAAGAAAGAAAAATAACAAACTGAGCTGAAGTCTGTGCTTAATGGATGCGCTGCACTCGTGCTTTAGACTTTAGACGCTTCTGTCAGCAAAAGCAGAAGTTGCGATTAAAACCAGAAAATATAAAGACTCAAATTCAATCAGTGTCTTTGTTCCCAACTGACATAATCTGATATTGTTATGCTAATGTGAGAAAAACAAGAAAAAGAAAAAACGGAAAAGAAAAACAAGCAAAAGGAAAAGTGTTGAGTCAGAAACCTCTAGATGGAAAACATGAGGAACACACACTTAACCCTAACACACACACACGCACACACACACACACACACGCACACACACTCACACACAGTTAATGATTCTGTAGTGAGAGCTCATGATGAATGTGTTTCTTTTAGACTGATATTTGATGAGCTTCACGTTCATACATTCATTAGTTTCTCTCGTCCACGAACACGAAACGCATTTACATCATATGTGAAGTTAATCGCTTACGTTCTTTCTCAGGGAAATGTTCTGTACAATTTTTACTGAATCATTTATTAAGCAATAAAGGTCTTTGTTCTCCTGTTGACGGAGGCTTCAGATTGATTTAAGCTCAGTGTGTGTTTGAGTGATGGTGACAGTTCAATCTCTTCATCTAAACTCCAGTTCAATCTCTTCATCTAAACTCGTCCAGTTCAATCTCTTCATCTAAACTCCAGTTCAATCTCTTCATCTAAACTCGTCCAGTTCAATCTCTTCATCTAAACTCGTCCAGTTCAATCTCTTCATCTAAACTCGCCCAGTTCAATCTCTTCATCTAAACTCCAGTTCAATCTCTTCATCTAAACTCCAGTTCAATCTCTTCATCTAAACTCGCCCAGTTCAATCTCTTCATCTAAACTCGTCCAGTTCAATCTCTTCATCTAAACTCGTCCAGTTCAATCTCTTCATCTAAACTCGTCCAGTTCAATCTCTTCATCTAAACTCGTCCAGTTCAATCTCTTCATCTAAACTCGTCCAGTTCAATCTCTTCATCTAAACTCGTCCAGTTCAATCTCTTCATCTAAACTCCAGTTCAATCTCTTCATCTAAACTCCAGTTCAATCTCTTCATCTAAACTCCAGTTCAATCTCTTCATCTAAACTCGTCCAGTTCAATCTCTTCATCTAAACTCCAGTTCAATCTCTTCATCTAAACTCCAGTTCAATCTCTTCATCTAAACTCGCCCAGTTCAATCTCTTCATCTAAACTCATCCAGTTCAATCTCTTCATCTAAACTCGTCCAGTTCAATCTCTTCATCTAAACTCCAGTTCAATCTCTTCATCTAAACTCGTCCAGTTCAATCTCTTCATCTAAACTCGTCCAGTTCAATCTCTTCATCTAAACTCCAGTTCAATCTCTTCATCTAAACTCGCCCAGTTCAATCTCTTCATCTAAACTCCAGTTCAATCTCTTCATCTAAACTCGTCCAGTTCAATCTCTTCATCTAAACTCGTCCAGTTCAATCTCTTCATCTAAACTCGTCCAGTTCAATCTCTTCATCTAAACTCCAGTTCAATCTCTTCATCTAAACTCGTCCAGTTCAATCTCTTCATCTAAACTCGTCCAGTTCAATCTCTTCATCTAAACTCCAGTTCAATCTCTTCATCTAAACTCCAGTTCAATTCGCTGTCATGAAATCAGATTCAAACGAATCCTTGAGCAGATGAAAGTCATGAGTCTTTATGAATATAAAAATGTTTATATTGTCTTGATCTGATGTTTCTGTCAGAACAGATGGTGTTGCTCTGCCTTAATATTTATATTTTCTTTTCCCTTTCCTCATCTTTTCCCATCCGTTCTTGCGGTCATCTCACTCCTTCGCTCTCCTTCACCTTGAACAGAACGACACAGACTGAGATCTTCCTTCTGTCTTTCAGAGAGCAGATTGTTCTGGAAGTTTCTTCTGATGGCTCTCAGATGTTTGTCTTTGAACATAATTGGCTGTCGGTCTGTTTCTGCATGAATTCCAGCTGAAAGGAGAAGCTGATATTCTAATGAGGTTTATTAATAGTCCACAGAAAGACGTCAGAGCGCTCAAGGTTATCGGCTCCTCCTGTCTCATAAGACTCAGAACAAAAGCCTGAGAGTCAGTTCTGGGACTCAGCGGGAAACGGACTCATTTCAGGGAGAAACTCTGTCTGGCTGGAACACGTGTGGAGATTCATTACTTTCATTCACACATCGCCTAACCATAGTTACGCTTCTCTGAAATAACCCATGAAGCTGAAACTCCGGCTGGAGTCTGTGGCGTTCGTGAGCGATCAAGACTCGTTAATATTTCATCATAAGAGAGTGTTTATGTGTGAATCACCGGATGCGTCTGTAACGAGTAAACAGTCAGAAGTAAACAAACGCGGCTCCAGCAGAACTGCATCTCCATTTACCCGACAGTTCAGTTCCTGCTGGAGTCATGATTCATATCTGACGTGTTTACAGTGTCGGAGGAAAGAGTCGTGAGCTCATGCATGTTGAGATGCGTGTTTCTGTCCATTCAGACGTGAAAGTGATGAAGATATGGCAGTGCTGAGTGACCATCATTATCCTCATCCTCATCTTCATTCTAATCATCATCATCATCACCATCATCACCATCATCATCATCATCTTCCTCATCCTCATCATCTTCGTTATCTTCATCCCAACAGAGGTGAGAGTTTCATGAGAGAGCACCTTCGTCAGTCACTCATTATATCCTCCATCAGGCGAGACGCTGTAAGGAATTCATCGAGATGATTAGAAGATTGAGGCTCTTTTTGCTCTTTGGCCCATTTCAGTAAATCAAAGACATGAGCAGAAACACTTTCCTTCACACAAACACACAGATGACCAAATATGTTCCAAGAACGTTTAGCTAAAGTTCCCATTCAATATGAAACATTATTCCTGAATGCTGGAAAATATCACGTTTTTTCTTGTTTATACGAATTCAAAAAGAACATTCCCTTCTTCTATTCTCTGCAAAAAGCAGAAACATTATAAAAACATCAGCCAAACATCCAACTAACCCTTTCAGGAAAATGTTTCATGGATGATCGTTAAATAATGTAACATTGAACGGACACTCTTTTCATGTCATTGGAATAATGTTTGTTTATAACGTTGAGAAAACCTTTCCAGAACATTCCCTGTTTTAACGCTCTTCATCACACAACAAACACCAATATATGAGTGACTGACGAAGGTGCTCTCTCATTAAACTCTCACCTCTGTTGGGATGAAGATAACGAAGATGATGAGGATGATAATTGTTACAGTTCGGCTCGTGACTGTAACAAAAAGGACGTGCACAAATAATACGTACATAAATAGGAGTTTATTTACAGGTGGTTCTAGGGATTAACATAAAAGAATATAAGAAACTGAACACATTCAAACACCAATAAGTCTAACAAAAACCATGAGGAAGACGAAACTAAGGGTGGGGATCACAGGGGGAAAATGGTTTGGTCCCAGGGCACCTCTTACAAACCCCTTTCCTGTAATGACAAGACAAAAGAACAATAGTTCAACAATCCCACCACTTCCTGTTAGAGAACTGGCCTTTTAGCTCACAAGCCTAATTAGGCCAGGTGTCCTCAATGAAACCTTAGTGAAACCCAATTAATAGACAAGCACGGTAAGACCGTGACACCTCCCCACAAAAAAAAAGGAGGACCTTACCTAAGGGGTTACTTCTCAATGGAACAGAAATTGTATAGTTAAATCACTATAGTACAAGTACATTAAATTAATTTTTTCCATCACCAACACTTTAGTTTAGTCTTCCTTCTCACACTTCCGCATCTCCCTCTCCAGCAATTCTTGGCGCCTAAGAAAAGCAACATTTAAGGAAAGAGAAATAAACAAAAATGCAAGTTAAAAACTACTAAGGTTATCGGCCTCAGCAAGAGTCACCCGGAGCACGGGACAAGGTGTCAGCCAGGATATTATCCACGCCCCGTATATGCCGAAAGTCTAGAGCATAAGGTTGTAAAAAGAGAGACCATCGAACCAGTCGCTGATTTGGGCTCTGCAATGAATGTAAAAAAGTTAGTGGATTATGGTCTGAAAAAACCACAACAGGCATAATCCCACTTGTCACATAAACATCAAAATGTTGTAACGCCCAAATCAATGCTAAGGTCTCCTTTTCAATCGTAGAATAATGTACTTGATGCGAATTAAACTTTCGAGAGAAGTAACTAACCGGATGTTCTACACCATTATCAGCCGTCTGTAAAAGTACAGCCCCAGCACCAACCTGGCTTGCATCCACCTGGATGTAAAAAGGTGTGTCGAAGCATGGAGCAGCCAAGACAGGTGCAGTGCAGAGTAGCCTCTTAACATTCTCAAATCCCTGTTGGCATAGTACGGTCCACTCAAATTTGACCTTGTCTTTCAACAAATCAGTTAAAGGAGCTACAACGGATGAAAAATTTGGACAAAAACTCCTATAATATCCCGCCATACCTAAAAATCGCATTAACTCTCGCTTAGTACTTGGTGGAGGGAAGTTATCAATAGCCAGGACCTTAGCCCGTACAGGACGCACTATGCCTTGCCCCACTACTTTGCCCAAATATGTTACTGTTGCCCTTGCGAACTCACACTTCGCCAGGTTAACAGTTAATTGAGCCTCAGCAAGACGCTCAAACAGAGCTCGGACACGGCAGAGATGTTGTTCCCAAGTCTGACTATAGACCACAACATCATCCAAGTACACAGCACATCCCTCTAAACCTGATGTCACCTGGTTCATCAGGCGCTGGAAAGTGGCCGGCGCATTTCTAAGGCCGAAACTCATCACTGAATAAGAGTAAAGCCCAAAAGAGGTAATGAAAGATGAAACTTCCTGAGCTCGAGAAGTCAAGGGTACTTGCCAGTAACCCTTTAGCAGGTCGAATTTACTAACGTAGGTAGCAGAACCAATTTGGTCAATGCAATCCTCCATGCGTGGTAAAGGAAAAGAATCAGGTTTCGTAACGTTATTTAACTTTCGATAATCTGTACAAAAACGGTACGTTCCATCTGGTTTCCCAACCAACAAACAAGGGGATGCCCAGCTGGAAAAGGACGGTGTCGCAATATTGTGTTCTGTCATGTACTTAATCTCAGATTGTATATAGCGTTGTTTATCCAGAGAGACACGATAGAAGCGCTGACGTATAGGTTTGGCTTCTCCAACATCTATGTCATGTTCTATTAAGTGTGTCCGAGACGGAGCATCTGAAAATAAAACAGAAAACTCATTAATTACAGACATCAACTCAGCTCTTTGAACATCAGGCAAGTGTTTCACCAACTGCTCGAAACTTGCCAGCGTTTCAGAGTTTTTCAAACGTGGTTGCAAAAGACAATCATCCGGCGTCACAACATCTTCTGGCCTAGCTGTCACAGAGGAAGAAACAGCGGCCATAGCGACAGCTACCGGAGTTTCGTCAGTCACCACTGAACGCACATAGAATGGTTTTAGCAAATTGGCATGGCACAACCGAGTACGACTTTTACGCTCAGGTGTAGAAATTAAGTAATTCAGATCCGATATATGGACCAGAAAACTTAGCGCAAAAGGGAGACTCAAGCAGTGGGAGCAAAGCTAAAACCTGATCTCCAGCACAAAACTCACGGGACTCAGTTTTTCTATCAAACCAGCACTTCATTTTCTTTTGTTTTTTCAACAAATTTTCTTTTGCCATCTCGCCAGCTAAAAACAACCGTCTTCTAAAACCATTTATGTATTGCAACAAACTCACAGGAGGTTCAATCTCTTGGATTCCATCATGAAGAACAGCAAGGGGTCCACGCACTTTGTGTCCAAAAGCTAAATCATTTGGACTAAACCCTAAACTGTCCTGCAACACCTCCCGAGCTGCTAACAACAACCATGGCAAACCCTCCTCCCAATCACGATTGAGCTCCACACAGTAAGCCCGTAACAAAGATTTTAAAGTCTGGTGGAAACGCTCTAGAACTCCTTGACTCTGTGCATGGTAGGCAGTAGATTGATTGTGCCGTACTCCAAGCTGTTTCAATACCTCCTGAAACATTTTAGAGGTAAAATTACTTCCTCTGTCACTTTGTATGACCTTAGGAATCCCAAAAATGGATATGAACTGAGTCAAGGCTTTTACCACAGATCGAGTCGTGATGGAACGGAGAGGATAAGCAGCTGGATATCTTGTACGCTGACACATTACTGTAAGCAGATAAGAGTTTCCAGACTTTGACGGTGGTAATGGACCAACACAGTCGATTAATAAGTGTTGAAATGGTGGTTTCACAGCTGGGATAGGATATAAAGGCACTGGTTTTAGAGGCTGGTTGGGTTTTCCAGTTAGTTGACATGTTGGACAAGTTCTAATATATCTCCTAACATCCTTTTTCTTAAGAGGCCAATAAAAGTACTGCAACAACTGATTGTATACTTTATTAACCCCAAAATGACCAGCTACATCTCCATGGGCAGTTTTCAAAACAGTTTCTCTAAGAGATGTCGGCACAACCACTTGGACGGATGCCTGACCTAACAAAGCCTCTTTACCAGAAATCCACTTCCTGAGCAGTATACCATCCTCAACAAAATACCCACTTGCTACTTCACCAATCCTTTTAGGAGGCAAAACAGAAGAAAACATCTCCTTTAAGGTGTCATCCTCCTGTTGAGCTTCACTCAACTCCTTACGTGACGTAAAAGAAGAGAGAACGGAAAGACCAGACACAAACATCTTCGATGAGTCGTCATCCTTAGACTCTAAATCCTGCAAAACATCAACCTTATTCTTACTCATAGCACGTGTGACTGCACAGGAGACAAAAACATCAGGAAATTTTGCAGCAATGGTTTGGTCCTCCTTTGGATAAGCGGTTACAATTGGTGGTGGTGGTACATCTTTCCAAACACGACCTCCAGCCAAGTTATTACCTAAAATAACTGAAATCCCTTCTACAGGCAGTGATGGACGTACACCTACAACCACAGATCCACTAACCAGTTCTGAATTCAGAACTATTGTATGCAAGGGAACAGACAAACTCTGTAATCCAATTCCCTTTATCAGTACCTCTCTACCTGTACTTGAATCAGCTGACAAAGGTAGAACAGACTCTAAAATAAATGTCTCAGAGGCTCCTGTATCTCTCAAAATTTTTACAGGAACTTTATCATTACCCCCAACAAGAGACACAAAACCGTCGGTAATGAATGGATCATACAATCGCTCTTCAATACTCAAAACGGCCTTTTCTTTAAGGATACACTCAGCATGGTTTTTAGGAAGGTTGTTAACCTCTGAAGCTACTGAAGACACCAACAGAGCAGATTTTGGTTCAGATTTAACACAACTCAGTTTCGCTTTTAAGGTAGGACAATCTTTTTTCCAATGACCTCTCTTAAGACAATAAGCGCACTGATCGTCCTTCTCAATGGCAGATCTTAATTTTCTCACAGGCTTACTACCACCAGTCAAAAACGAACAGGATTCAACATTTTCTGAAGGATTTTCTATACGATGCCAACGATTTCTTTTAACCTCACTCTTGTGTGTCAGAACGTACTCATCAGCAAGAATGGAAGCCTCCTCTGCGGTTTTAACCTTTCTTTCTGTTATAAAAACAGCCACATCTTCAGAGAGAGTACTTTTAAACTGTTCCAACAACATCAACTCATACAGTGCCTCATAGGAATCTGCATGAGATGAGGTACACCAGCGATCAAACTGAATGTGCAAATCGCGTGCAAACTCAGAAAAAGACTGTTGACTTCCTTTACGCCAAGATCTGAATTTCTGTCGATATGCTTCAGGAACTAATTCATAGGCTTTCAACACAACTTCCTTCACTCTTGCGTAGATCTGACTGTCTGCCACACTGAGTGTAGAATAAGCCTTTTGAGCCTTACCTTGGAACACACACTGCAACAATAATGTTTGTTCACAATCTTTCCATCCCATCACTCTTGAAAGGCGCTCAAATAAGACAAAGAAAGTGTCCAAATCATCATCATTAAATTTGGGCATAAGATTAAGACTTCTAGCAATGTCAAACCCCTGATAACCTGAAGTACCCATCTGTGACTGAACAACATTTGGTCGAACCTCTAGCTTACCTTCTCTAATTAACTGTAGTCTCTGTTCTTCAAGATCTAGTTTACGAAGTTCAAGTTCTTGGCTTCTTTTACTACTTTCGATTTCTAAGAGAATCAAATCTCTCTGTTGCTCATAAGTTAAAGAAGGAAATCTTTTAGGACAAACTTGTTCTTTAGGGTCAGGAACTTCAGACACACCAGGTTTCTCAGGCCTAATCATCAACACACCCAAATCTATCAAAGCGGATTTCACAACCAGTCCTATGCTTTCTTTCAGACGTTTTTCTTTAGTTGTGAGTCCAATATCAAAGTGTGCTGCTACCTCTAATAATTGCTCTTTAGACATTTTGTCTATCTCCTCCTCAGAAGGACATTTTACAAACTCATCTAGTTCTGATGCCATTTTAACTAATTTTATGCAGCTTACCCAAAACCTAGTTTAAACTACACAGTTTCCTCAAAAGCAATGTCTTTTCCCACTACCAAAAAAAACAAAACCCTCTAACTTAACCCTAGTCTTCGTGCTTCAACCAAGAGCCGAGCTCCTTTAAGCCCTAATATACCGACCGCACCAACAGCTCTCAGATAACCAGAGAGATGCAGTACAGCGGCAGTGCCCTCAGCCCAGTATCAGAACAAAAATAACAAACTAAAATAACAAAACATCAACGCTAAAAGCGTTGCTACAACCTAACTTGGGAAAAGACACTCTTATGAGAAACAAACATCTAACCTCACTACAAACGCACAGCAATCTCACTCCTCGTTAGCGATCCAACAATATTAACCAAACAACACTAACTCGCATTCAAAAGGGTGCGACAAACTGGTTAAACAGCAACAAAATTTTTTACTTACAAACCAAGAGCGCTAGCAAACCGAGCAGAGTGTGCAATCCTAATTACCCACGGCGTTCTTGAATACATCTCATCCGAGAGATCCCGGACGAGCCCCCAATTTGTTACAGTTCGGCTCGTGACTGTAACAAAAAGGACGTACACAAATAATACGTACATAAATAGGAGTTTATTTACAGGTGGTTCTAGGGATTAACATAAAAGAATATAAGAAACTGAACACATTCAAACACCAATAAGTCTAACAAAAACCATGAGGAAGACGAAACTAAGGGTGGGGATCACAGGGGGAAAATGGTTTGGTCCCAGGGCACCTCTCACGAACCCCTTTCCTGTAATGACAAGACAAAAGAACAATAGTTCAACAATCCCACCACTTCCTGTTAGAGAACTGGCCTTTTAGCTCACAAGCCTAATTAGGCCAGGTGTCCTCAATGAAACCTTAGTGAAACCCAATTAATAGACAAGCACGGTAAGACTGTGACAATAATAATGAACACTAATGAACACCACTAATGAACACTAATGAACACCATCAATGAACACCAATGGATACTAATGAACACTAATGAACACCACTAATGAACATTAATGAACACCAATGAACACCACTAATGAACACTAACGAACTCTAACGAACGTCAATGAACACCAATGGACACTAATGGACACTAATGAACACCAACAATGAACACCACTAATGAACACCACTAATGAACTCCAATGGACACTAATGGACACTAATGAACACCAACAATGAACACCACTAATGAACACCAATGGATACTAATGAACACTAATGAACACCACTAATGAACACCAATGAACACAACTAATGAATACTAATGAATACTAATGAACACTAATGAACACCACTAATGAACACTAATGAACACCACTAATGAATACTAATGAACACCCCTAACAAACACTAATAAACACCACTAATGAACACCAATGAACACCAATGGACACTAATGAACACCAATGAACACCAACAATGAACCCCACCAATGAACACTAACGAACACTAACAAACAAAAAATGAACACCAATGGACACCAACAAACACCAACAACGAACACCACCAATGAACACAACTTAACACTAACAAACACTAACGAACACCAATGAACTCTAACGGACACTAATGAACACCAACGAACACCAACGAACCCTAATGAACACCAATGAACACCAATGAACTCTAACGGACACTAATGAACACTAATAAACACCAACTAACACTAAAGAACACTAATGGACATCAATGAACACCAATGAACACCAATAAACACCAATGGACACCAATGAACACTAATGAACACTAATGAACACTAATGAACACCAATGGACACTAATGAACACCAACAATGAACACCGCTAATGAACATCACTAATGAACACCAATGGATACTAATGAACACTAATGAACACCACTAATGAACACTAATGAACACCACTAATGAACACCAATGGATACTAATGAACACTAATGGATACTAATGAACACTAATACACACCATCAATGAACACCACTAATGAACACTAATGGATACTAATGAACACCATCAATGAACACCACTAATGAACACCAATGGATACTAATGAACACTAATGGATACTAATGAACACTAATGAACACCACTAATGAACACTAATGAACACCACTAATGAACACCAATGGATACTAATGAACACTACTGGATACTAATGAACACTAATACACACCATCAATGAACACCACTAATGAACACTAATGGATACTAATGAACACCATCAATGAACACCACTAATGAACACCAATGGATACTAATGAACACTAATGGATACTAATGAACACTAATGGATACTAATGAACACTAATACACACCATCAATGAACACCACTAATGAACACTAATGGATACTAATGAACACCATCAATGAACACCACTAATGAACACCAATGGATACTAATGAACACTAATGGATACTAATGAACACTAATGGATACTAATGAACACTAATGAACACCACTAATGAACACTAATGAACACCACTAATGAACACCAATGGATACTAATGAACACTAATGGATACTAATGAACACTAATACACACCATCAATGAACACCACTAATGAACACTAATGGATACTAATGAACACCATCAATGAACACCACTAATGAACACCAATGGATACTAATGAACACTAATGGATACTAATGAACACTAATGGATACTAATGAACACTAATACACACCATCAATGAACACCACTAATGAACACTAATGGATACTAATGAACACCATCAATGAACACCACTAATGAACACTAATGGATACTAATGAACACCATCAATGAATACTAATGGATAATAATGAACACTAATGAACACCACTAATGAACACTAATGAACACCACTAATGAACATTAATGAATATTAATGAACACCACTAATGAACACTAACGAACTCTAACGAACGTCAATGAACACCAATGGACACTAATGGACACTAATGGACACCACTAATGAACACCACTAATGAACACCAATGGACACTAATGGACACTAATGAACACCAACAATGAACACAACTAATGAATACTAATGAATACTAATGAACACTAATGAACACCACTAATGAACACTAATGAACACCACTAATGAATACTAATGAACACCCCTAAGGAACACTAATGAACACCACTAATGAACACCAATGAACACCAATGGACACTAATGAACACCAATGAACACCAACAATGAACCCCACCAATGAACACTAACGAACACTAACAAACAAAAAATGAACACCAATGGACACCAACAAACACCAACAACGAACACCACCAATGAACACAACTTAACACTAACAAACACTAACGAACACCAATGAACTCTAACGGACACTAATGAACACCAACGAACACCAACGAACACTAATGAACACCAATGAACACCAATGAACTCTAACTGACACTAATGAACACTAATAAACACCAACTAACACTAATGAACACTAATGAACACCAACGAACACCAATGAACACTAATGAACACCATTGAACACCAATGGACATCAATGAACACCAATGAACACCAATGAACACTAATGAACACCAATGAACACTAATGAACACTAATGAACACCAATGAACTCTAACGGACACTAATGAATACTAATGAACACCAACAAACAATAATGAACACCACTACTGAACACCATTGAACACCACTGAAAACTAATGAACACTAACGAACACCAATAAACACCAATGAACTCTAACGGACACTAATGAACACCAACGAACACTAATGAACACCAATGAACACCAATGAACTCTAACGGACACTAATGAACACCAATGAACACAAATGAACACTAATAAACACCAACTAACACTAATGAACACTAATGAACACCAATGAACACCACCAATGAACACCAATGAACACCACTAATGAACACCAATGAACACTAATGAACACCAACGAACACCAATGAACACTAATGAACACCATTGAACACCAATGGACATCAATGAACACCAATGAACACCAATGAACACCAATGGACACCAATGAACACTAATGAACACCAATGAACACTAATGAACACTAATGAACACCAATGAACTCTAACGGACACCAATGAATACTAATGAACACCAACGAACAGTAATGAACACCACTACTGAACACCATTGAACACCACTGAAAACTAATGAACACTAACGAACACCAATGAACACCAATGAACTCTAACGGACACTAATGAACACCAACGAACACTAATGAACACCAATGAACACCTATGAACTCTAACGGACACTAATGAACACCAATGAACACCAATGAACACTAATGAACACTAATAAACACCAACTAACACAAATGAACACTAATGAACACCACCAATGAATACCAATGAACACCACTAATGAACACCAATGAACACCAATGAACACCAATGGACACCAATGAACACTAATAGACACTAATGAACACCAGTGAACACCAATGAACACGAACGGACATTAACGGAAACTAATGAACACCAATGAACACTAATGGACACCAATGAACACTAATCAATCCGTCAAATACAGTAATACCTCAGTTTACGAGCGAC
>JAWRVZ010000507.1:102500-130000 GCA_037043235.1 Rhodeus uyekii
TAATTAAACCACTTATTAAAAAACACAACTTTATCCTACAGAATTAGTTAATTACAGGCCGATATCAATCCTTTTCTGTCACAGATTCTAGAAAATATCTTTACAACTATGTTCCTTTCTAGAAAGAAACGGCATCTACGATCGTGGTTGTTTCCCTGTTAGTGTTAGTGGATCTTAGTGCTGCATTTGATACTAATTACCACAAAATTCTTCTGTCGAGACTCGAAAACTATGTTGTATTAGTGGAATTGCATTGGCATGATTATGATCACACTTATCTGACCATTATCAGTTTGTAGCAGTAAATGAGGAGATGTCATATTGATCACGGGTTCAGTATGGAGTTCCTCAGGGTTCAGTACTAGGACTAGCTCTATATTTCTGCAAGAGGAACAAAATCTCTCACATAATAATATTTAATAGCCATTTTAGCCACATCTCATTTCCTTCTAAATCAGTCAGATCACATGAATCATGGCCTAATAGTTAGAGACTCAAATTGGTAACCTGAAGGTTGTGGGTTCGATTCTCAGCATCACTAATCAATCACTAGTCTGCATTAACATGGATGAGCAAAATACAAGGGACAGATTCTGAGTATGAGCTTTTACATTCACATTCCTGCATTTATCAGCTGCTTTTATCATCGCATTCAAGAAACACATTGACATTCTAATCAGTTATTGCTTTCCCTGGGAATCGAACCCATGACCTTGATGTTGCAAGAGCTGCTCTCTACTGTTAGAGATACAGGAAAGCTCTAGGAAAGCAGGAGCTTCACTTAATGACTGAAGTATAATGTTATGATCACAAAACTGATTTTCCTTTAGTGGCAGAACGAGCGGCTCAACCAACATGCCTGCAGCACAACAGAGAGAGAGAGAGAGAGAGATGGGGGGAGAGAGAGAGTGATGGGGGGGAGAGAGAGAGAGAGAGAGAGATGGGGGGGAGGGAGTGATGGGGGGAGAGAGAGTGATGGGGGGGAGAGAGAGAGAGAGAGAGAGTGATGGGGGGGAGAGAGAGAGAGTGATGGGGGGGAGAGAGAGAGATGGGGGGAGGAAGAGAGATGGGGGAGGGAGAGAGGTGGGGCGAGAGAGAGTGATGGGGGGGGGGAGAGAGAGAGAGTGATGGGGGGGGGAGAGAGAGAGTGATGGGGGGGGAGAGAGAGAGGTATGGGGGGGAGGGAGAGAGAGATGGGGGAGAGGGAGGGATGTGAGAGCAACAGCCGCAGGGATGGAGGAAGGAGGAGTGTGGCGCTGCTGGAGTTCGTGTGTGTGTTTCTCGTGCCGCATGTGTTGATGTTTCAGGCCACGGCCGCATGTTAAACAGCTGATCTCAGTCTCTCTGCGCAGGAGGACTCGCGTTTCTGTCTGTGATAAATCCCTGCGCTGCTTTAACTCAGAGACACTGGAGCAAGGCCGTTCACTAACAACACACACACAACACTACATTATTACCGTGAACTTTTACTTTACAGTCAGTGTGGAAGTTGCACTGAGGCCGTTCATCCGACCAAAGCTTCTGGAACAAGAACAGATGAAGGAGAATGTCGTCATCAGAGAAGATGCTGTTATTCTCACTCAACATTATGAACACAATCATGATGATGTGCAGCCATAAATCATAAAGAATAACTGCAACATCCCATTAAAAACAGGAATTGTCTGTTTCGATGTCATGATGACTCATTTTAATAAGTGAATCAAAATCAAATCAAAGACGGCCAGAAAGAATCCGTAACATCTGTAACAGCTGGGAAGCATGAAATACAGAGCCATGATTCTGTTGCAGACGAGAGTCGCTCCTGCTCTTCCCCGGAGACGAGAGAGTCGCTCCTGCTCTTCCCCGGAGACGAGAGAGTCGCTCCTGCTCTTCCCCGGAGACGAGAGAGTCGCTCCTGCTCTTCCGCGGAGACGAGAGAGTCGCTCCTGCTCTTCCTCGGAGACGAGAGAGTCGCTCCTGCTCTTCCGCGGAGACGAGAGAGTCGCTCCTGCTCTTCCGCGGAGACGAGAGAGTCGCTCCTGCTCTTCCGCGGAGACGAGAGAGTCGCCGTTGCTCTTCCGCAGAGACGAGAGAGTCGCCGTTGCTCTTCCCCGGAGATGAGAGAGTCGCTCCTGCTCTTCAGCGGAGACGAGAGAGTCGCTCCTGCTCTTCCGCGGAGACGAGAGAGTCGCCGTTGCTCTTCCCCGGAGACGAGAGAGTCGCCGTTGCTCTTCCGCAGAGACGAGAGAGTCGCCATTGCTCTTCCCCGGAGACGAGAGAGTCGCCGTTGCTCTTCCGCAGAGACGAGAGAGTCGCCGTTGCTCTTCCGCGGAGACGAGAGAGTCGCCGTTGCTCTTCCCCGGAGACGAGAGAGTCGCCGTTGCTCTTCCGCAGAGACGAGAGAGTCGCCGTTGCTCTTCCGCGGAGACGAGAGAGTCGCCGTTGCTCTTCTGCAGAGACGAGAGAGTCGCCCGTGCTCTTCCACGGAGACGAGAGAGTCGCCGTTGCTCTTCCGCAGAGACGAGAGAGTCGCTCCTGCTCTTCCCCGGAGACGAGAGAGTCGCTCCTGCTCTTCCAGGGAGACGAGAGAGTCGCCGTTGCTCTTCTGCAGAGACGAGAGAGTCGCTCCTGCTCTTAAGCGGAGACGAGAGAGTCGCTCCTGCTCTTCCGCAGAGACGAGAGAGTCGCTCCTGCTCTTCCGCAGAGACGAGAGAGTCGCTCCTGCTCTTCCGCGGAGACGAGAGAGTCGCCGTTGCTCTTCAACGGAGACGAGAGAGTCGCCGTTGCTCTTCCCCGGAGACGAGAGAGTCGCTCCTGCTCTTCCGCGGAGACGAGAGAGTCGCTCCTGCTCTTCAGCGGAGACGAGAGAGTCGCTCCTGCTCTTCCGCGGAGACGAGAGAGTCGCTCCTGCTCTTCCGCAGAGATGAGAGAGTCGCCGTTGCTCTTCCCCGGAGACGAGAGAGTCGCTCCTGCTCTTCAGCGGAGACGAGAGAGTCGCTCCTGCTCTTCCGCGGAGACGAGAGAGTCGCTCCTGCTCTTCCGCAGAGATGAGAGAGTCGCCGTTGCTCTTCCCCGGAGACGAGAGAGTCGCTCCTGCTCTTCAGCGGAGACGAGAGAGTCGCTCCTGCTCTTCCGCGGAGACGAGAGAGTCGCTCCTGCTCTTCCGCAGAGATGAGAGAGTCGCCGTTGCTCTTCCCCGGAGACGAGAGAGTCGCTCCTGCTCTTCAGCGGAGACGAGAGAGTCGCTCCTGCTCTTCAGCGGAGACGAGAGAGTCGCCGTTGCTCTTCCCCGGAGACGAGAGAGTCGCTCCTGCTCTTCCGCGGAGACGAGAGAGTCGCTCCTGCTCTTCAGCGGAGACGAGAGAGTCGCTCCTGCTCTTCCGCAGAGACGAGAGAGTCGCCGTTGCTCTTCCCCGGAGACGAGAGAGTCGCTCCTGCTCTTCCGCGGAGACGAGAGAGTCGCTCCTGCTCTTCCGCGGAGACGAGAGAGTCGCTCCTGCTCTTCCGCGGAGACGAGAGAGTCGCCGTTGCTCTTCCCCGGAGACGAGAGAGTCGCTCCTGCTCTTCCGCGGAGACGAGAGAGTCGCTCCTGCTCTTCCGCGGAGACGAGAGAGTCGCTCCTGCTCTTCCGTAGAGACGAGAGAGTCACCGTTGCTCTTCCCCGGAGACGAGAGAGTCGCTCCTGCTCTTCCGCAGAGACGAGAGAGTCGCTCCTGCTCTTCCGGGGAGACGAGAGAGTCGCTCCTGCTCTTCCGCGGAGACGAGAGAGTCGCCGTTGCTCTTCCGCAGAGACGAGAGAGTCGCTCCTGCTCTTCCACGGAGACGAGAGAGTCGCCGTTGCTCTTCCGCAGAGACGAGAGAGTCGCCGTTGCTCTTCCGCAGAGACGAGAGAGTCGCTCCTGCTCTTCCGCAGAGACGAGAGAGTCGCCGTTGCTCTTCCGCAGAGACGAGAGAGTCGCTCCTGCTCTTCCGCAGAGACGAGAGAGTCGCCGTTGCTCTTCCGCGGAAACGAGAGAGTCGCCGTTGCTCTTCCGCAGAGACGAGAGAGTCACTCCTGCTCTTCCGCAGAGACGAGAGAGTCGCCGTTGCTCTTCCGCAGAGACGAGAGAGTCGCTCCTGCTCTTCCGCAGAGACGAGAGAGTCGCCGTTGCTCTTCCGCGGAAACGAGAGAGTCGCCGTTGCTCTTCCGCAGAGACGAGAGAGTCGCTCCTGCTCTTCAGCGGAGACGAGAGAGTCGCCGTTGCTCTTCAGCGGAGACGAGAGAGTCGCTCCTGCTCTTCAGCGGAGACGAGAGAGTCGCTCCTGCTCTTCAGCGGAGACGAGAGAGTCGCCGTTGCTCTTCAGCGGAGACGAGAGAGTCGCCGTTGCTCTTCAGCGGAGACGAGAGAGTCGCTCCTGCTCTTCCGCGGAGACGAGAGAGTCGCTCCTGCTCTTCCGTAGAGACGAGAGAGTCGCCGTTGCTCTTCCCCGGAGACGAGAGAGTCGCTCCTGCTCTTCCGCAGAGACGAGAGAGTCGCTCCTGCTCTTCCGGGGAGACGAGAGAGTCGCTCCTGCTCTTCCGCGGAGACGAGAGAGTCGCCGTTGCTCTTCCGCAGAGACGAGAGAGTCGCTCCTGCTCTTCCACGGAGACGAGAGAGTCGCCGTTGCTCTTCCGCAGAGACGAGAGAGTCGCCGTTGCTCTTCCGCAGAGACGAGAGAGTCGCTCCTGCTCTTCCGCAGAGACGAGAGAGTCGCCGTTGCTCTTCCGCAGAGACGAGAGAGTCGCTCCTGCTCTTCCGCAGAGACGAGAGAGTCGCCGTTGCTCTTCCGCAGAGACGAGAGAGTCGCTCCTGCTCTTCCGCAGAGACGAGAGAGTCGCCGTTGCTCTTCCGCGGAAACGAGAGAGTCGCCGTTGCTCTTCCGCAGAGACGAGAGAGTCACTCCTGCTCTTCCGCAGAGACGAGAGAGTCGCCGTTGCTCTTCCGCAGAGACGAGAGAGTCGCTCCTGCTCTTCCGCAGAGACGAGAGAGTCGCCGTTGCTCTTCCGCAGAGACGAGAGAGTCGCTCCTGCTCTTCAGCGGAGACGAGAGAGTCGCCGTTGCTCTTCAGCGGAGACGAGAGAGTCGCTCCTGCTCTTCAGCGGAGACGAGAGAGTCGCTCCTGCTCTTCAGCGGAGACGAGAGAGTCGCCGTTGCTCTTCAGCGGAGACGAGAGAGTCGCCGTTGCTCTTCAGCGGAGACGAGAGAGTCGCTCCTGCTCTTCAGCGGAGACGAGAGAGTCGCCGTTGCTCTTCTGCAGAGACGAGAGAGTCGCTCCTGCTCTTCAGCGGAGACGAGAGAGTCGCCGTTGCTCTTCAGCGGAGACGAGAGAGTCGCTCCTGCTCTTCAGCGGAGACGAGAGAGTCGCTCCTGCTCTTCAGCGGAGACGAGAGAGTCGCCGTTGCTCTTCAGCGGAGACGAGAGAGTCGCCGTTGCTCTTCAGCGGAGACGAGAGAGTCGCCGTTGCTCTTCAGCGGAGACGAGAGAGTCGCTCCTGCTCTTCAGCGGAGACGAGAGAGTCGCCGTTGCTTTTCCCCGGAGACGAGAGAGTCGCTCCTGCTCTTCCGCGGAGACGAGAGAGTCGCTCCTGCTCTTCCGCGGAGACGAGAGAGTCGCTCCTGCTCTTCCGCAGAGATGAGAGAGTCGCCGTTGCCCTTCCCCGGAGACGAGAGAGTCGCTCCTGCTCTTCAGCGGAGACGAGAGAGTCGCTCCTGCTCTTCAGCGGAGACGAGAGAGTCGCCGTTGCTCTTCCCCGGAGACGAGAGAGTCGCTCCTGCTCTTCCGCGGAGACGAGAGAGTCGCTCCTGCTCTTCAGCGGAGACGAGAGAGTCGCTCCTGCTCTTCCGCAGAGACGAGAGAGTCGCCGTTGCTCTTCCCCGGAGACGAGAGAGTCGCTCCTGCTCTTCCGCGGAGACGAGAGAGTCGCTCCTGCTCTTCCGCGGAGACGAGAGAGTCGCTCCTGCTCTTCCGCGGAGACGAGAGAGTCGCCGTTGCTCTTCCGCAGAGACGAGAGAGTCGCCATTGCTCTTCCCCGGAGACGAGAGAGTCGCCGTTGCTCTTCCGCAGAGACGAGAGAGTCGCCGTTGCTCTTCCGCGGAGACGAGAGAGTCGCCGTTGCTCTTCCCCGGAGACGAGAGAGTCGCCGTTGCTCTTCCGCAGAGACGAGAGAGTCGCCGTTGCTCTTCCGCGGAGACGAGAGAGTCGCCGTTGCTCTTCTGCAGAGACGAGAGAGTCGCCCGTGCTCTTCCACGGAGACGAGAGAGTCGCCGTTGCTCTTCCGCAGAGACGAGAGAGTCGCTCCTGCTCTTCCCCGGAGACGAGAGAGTCGCTCCTGCTCTTCCAGGGAGACGAGAGAGTCGCCGTTGCTCTTCTGCAGAGACGAGAGAGTCGCTCCTGCTCTTAAGCGGAGACGAGAGAGTCGCTCCTGCTCTTCAGCGGAGACGAGAGAGTCGCTCCTGCTCTTCCGCAGAGACGAGAGAGTCGCTCCTGCTCTTCCGCGGAGACGAGAGAGTCGCCGTTGCTCTTCAACGGAGACGAGAGAGTCGCCGTTGCTCTTCCCCGGAGACGAGAGAGTCGCTCCTGCTCTTCCGCGGAGACGAGAGAGTCGCTCCTGCTCTTCAGCGGAGACGAGAGAGTCGCTCCTGCTCTTCCGCGGAGACGAGAGAGTCGCTCCTGCTCTTCCGCAGAGATGAGAGAGTCGCCGTTGCTCTTCCCCGGAGACGAGAGAGTCGCTCCTGCTCTTCAGCGGAGACGAGAGAGTCGCTCCTGCTCTTCCGCGGAGACGAGAGAGTCGCTCCTGCTCTTCCGCAGAGATGAGAGAGTCGCCGTTGCTCTTCCCCGGAGACGAGAGAGTCGCTCCTGCTCTTCAGCGGAGACGAGAGAGTCGCTCCTGCTCTTCCGCGGAGACGAGAGAGTCGCTCCTGCTCTTCCGCAGAGATGAGAGAGTCGCCGTTGCTCTTCCCCGGAGACGAGAGAGTCGCTCCTGCTCTTCAGCGGAGACGAGAGAGTCGCTCCTGCTCTTCAGCGGAGACGAGAGAGTCGCCGTTGCTCTTCCCCGGAGACGAGAGAGTCGCTCCTGCTCTTCCGCGGAGACGAGAGAGTCGCTCCTGCTCTTCAGCGGAGACGAGAGAGTCGCTCCTGCTCTTCCGCAGAGACGAGAGAGTCGCCGTTGCTCTTCCCCGGAGACGAGAGAGTCGCTCCTGCTCTTCCGCGGAGACGAGAGAGTCGCTCCTGCTCTTCCGCGGAGACGAGAGAGTCGCTCCTGCTCTTCCGCGGAGACGAGAGAGTCGCCGTTGCTCTTCCCCGGAGACGAGAGAGTCGCTCCTGCTCTTCCGCGGAGACGAGAGAGTCGCTCCTGCTCTTCCGCGGAGACGAGAGAGTCGCTCCTGCTCTTCCGTAGAGACGAGAGAGTCACCGTTGCTCTTCCCCGGAGACGAGAGAGTCGCTCCTGCTCTTCCGCAGAGACGAGAGAGTCGCTCCTGCTCTTCCGGGGAGACGAGAGAGTCGCTCCTGCTCTTCCGCGGAGACGAGAGAGTCGCCGTTGCTCTTCCGCAGAGACGAGAGAGTCGCTCCTGCTCTTCCACGGAGACGAGAGAGTCGCCGTTGCTCTTCCGCAGAGACGAGAGAGTCGCCGTTGCTCTTCCGCAGAGACGAGAGAGTCGCTCCTGCTCTTCCGCAGAGACGAGAGAGTCGCCGTTGCTCTTCCGCAGAGACGAGAGAGTCGCTCCTGCTCTTCCGCAGAGACGAGAGAGTCGCCGTTGCTCTTCCGCGGAAACGAGAGAGTCGCCGTTGCTCTTCCGCAGAGACGAGAGAGTCACTCCTGCTCTTCCGCAGAGACGAGAGAGTCGCCGTTGCTCTTCCGCAGAGACGAGAGAGTCGCTCCTGCTCTTCCGCAGAGACGAGAGAGTCGCCGTTGCTCTTCCGCGGAAACGAGAGAGTCGCCGTTGCTCTTCCGCAGAGACGAGAGAGTCGCTCCTGCTCTTCAGCGGAGACGAGAGAGTCGCCGTTGCTCTTCAGCGGAGACGAGAGAGTCGCTCCTGCTCTTCAGCGGAGACGAGAGAGTCGCTCCTGCTCTTCAGCGGAGACGAGAGAGTCGCCGTTGCTCTTCAGCGGAGACGAGAGAGTCGCCGTTGCTCTTCAGCGGAGACGAGAGAGTCGCTCCTGCTCTTCCGCGGAGACGAGAGAGTCGCTCCTGCTCTTCCGTAGAGACGAGAGAGTCGCCGTTGCTCTTCCCCGGAGACGAGAGAGTCGCTCCTGCTCTTCCGCAGAGACGAGAGAGTCGCTCCTGCTCTTCCGGGGAGACGAGAGAGTCGCTCCTGCTCTTCCGCGGAGACGAGAGAGTCGCCGTTGCTCTTCCGCAGAGACGAGAGAGTCGCTCCTGCTCTTCCACGGAGACGAGAGAGTCGCCGTTGCTCTTCCGCAGAGACGAGAGAGTCGCCGTTGCTCTTCCGCAGAGACGAGAGAGTCGCTCCTGCTCTTCCGCAGAGACGAGAGAGTCGCCGTTGCTCTTCCGCAGAGACGAGAGAGTCGCTCCTGCTCTTCCGCAGAGACGAGAGAGTCGCCGTTGCTCTTCCGCAGAGACGAGAGAGTCGCTCCTGCTCTTCCGCAGAGACGAGAGAGTCGCCGTTGCTCTTCCGCGGAAACGAGAGAGTCGCCGTTGCTCTTCCGCAGAGACGAGAGAGTCACTCCTGCTCTTCCGCAGAGACGAGAGAGTCGCCGTTGCTCTTCCGCAGAGACGAGAGAGTCGCTCCTGCTCTTCCGCAGAGACGAGAGAGTCGCCGTTGCTCTTCCGCAGAGACGAGAGAGTCGCTCCTGCTCTTCAGCGGAGACGAGAGAGTCGCCGTTGCTCTTCAGCGGAGACGAGAGAGTCGCTCCTGCTCTTCAGCGGAGACGAGAGAGTCGCTCCTGCTCTTCAGCGGAGACGAGAGAGTCGCCGTTGCTCTTCAGCGGAGACGAGAGAGTCGCCGTTGCTCTTCAGCGGAGACGAGAGAGTCGCTCCTGCTCTTCAGCGGAGACGAGAGAGTCGCCGTTGCTCTTCTGCAGAGACGAGAGAGTCGCTCCTGCTCTTCAGCGGAGACGAGAGAGTCGCCGTTGCTCTTCAGCGGAGACGAGAGAGTCGCTCCTGCTCTTCAGCGGAGACGAGAGAGTCGCTCCTGCTCTTCAGCGGAGACGAGAGAGTCGCCGTTGCTCTTCAGCGGAGACGAGAGAGTCGCCGTTGCTCTTCAGCGGAGACGAGAGAGTCGCCGTTGCTCTTCAGCGGAGACGAGAGAGTCGCTCCTGCTCTTCAGCGGAGACGAGAGAGTCGCCGTTGCTTTTCCCCGGAGACGAGAGAGTCGCTCCTGCTCTTCCGCGGAGACGAGAGAGTCGCTCCTGCTCTTCCGCGGAGACGAGAGAGTCGCTCCTGCTCTTCCGCAGAGATGAGAGAGTCGCCGTTGCCCTTCCCCGGAGACGAGAGAGTCGCTCCTGCTCTTCAGCGGAGACGAGAGAGTCGCTCCTGCTCTTCAGCGGAGACGAGAGAGTCGCCGTTGCTCTTCCCCGGAGACGAGAGAGTCGCTCCTGCTCTTCCGCGGAGACGAGAGAGTCGCTCCTGCTCTTCAGCGGAGACGAGAGAGTCGCTCCTGCTCTTCCGCAGAGACGAGAGAGTCGCCGTTGCTCTTCCCCGGAGACGAGAGAGTCGCTCCTGCTCTTCCGCGGAGACGAGAGAGTCGCTCCTGCTCTTCCGCGGAGACGAGAGAGTCGCTCCTGCTCTTCCGCGGAGACGAGAGAGTCGCCGTTGCTCTTCCCCGGAGACGAGAGAGTCGCTCCTGCTCTTCCGCGGAGACGAGAGAGTCGCTCCTGCTCTTCCGCGGAGACGAGAGAGTCCCTCCTGCTCTTCCGTAGAGACGAGAGAGTCGCCGTTGCTCTTCCCCGGAGACGAGAGAGTCGCTCCTGCTCTTCCGCAGAGACGAGAGAGTCGCTCCTGCTCTTCCGGGGAGACGAGAGAGTCGCCGTTGCTCTTCCCCGGAGACGAGAGAGTCGCTCCTGCTCTTCAGCGGAGACGAGAGAGTCGCTCCTGCTCTTCCGCGGAGACGAGAGAGTCGCTCCTGCTCTTCCGCAGAGATGAGAGAGTCGCCGTTGCTCTTCCGCGGAAACGAGAGAGTCGCCGTTGCTCTTCCGCAGAGACGAGAGAGTCGCTCCTGCTCTTCAGCGGAGACGAGAGAGTCGCCGTTGCTCTTCAGCGGAGACGAGAGAGTCGCTCCTGCTCTTCAGCGGAGACGAGAGAGTCGCTCCTGCTCTTCAGCGGAGACGAGAGAGTCGCCGTTGCTCTTCCCCGGAGACGAGAGAGTCGCTCCTGCTCTTCAGCGGAGACGAGAGAGTCGCTCCTGCTCTTCCGCGGAGACGAGAGAGTCGCTCCTGCTCTTCCGCAGAGATGAGAGAGTCGCCGTTGCTCTTCCGCGGAAACGAGAGAGTCGCCGTTGCTCTTCCGCAGAGACGAGAGAGTCGCTCCTGCTCTTCAGCGGAGACGAGAGAGTCGCCGTTGCTCTTCAGCGGAGACGAGAGAGTCGCTCCTGCTCTTCAGCGGAGACGAGAGAGTCGCTCCTGCTCTTCAGCGGAGACGAGAGAGTCGCCGTTGCTCTTCAGCGGAGACGAGAGAGTCGCCGTTGCTCTTCAGAGGAGACGAGAGAGTCGCTCCTGCTCTTCAGCGGAGACGAGAGAGTCGCCGTTGCTCTTCTGCAGAGACGAGAGAGTCGCTCCTGCTCTTCAGCGGAGACGAGAGAGTCGCTCCTGCTCTTCCGCAGAGACGAGAGAGTCGCCGTTGCTCTTCCGCAGAGACGAGAGAGTCGCTCCTGCTCTTCCGCAGAGACGAGAGAGTCGCCGTTGCTCTTCCGCGGAAACGAGAGAGTCGCCGTTGCTCTTCCGCAGAGACGAGAGAGTCGCTCCTGCTCTTCAGCGGAGACGAGAGAGTCGCCGTTGCTCTTCAGCGGAGACGAGAGAGTCGCTCCTGCTCTTCAGCGGAGACGAGAGAGTCGCTCCTGCTCTTCAGCGGAGACGAGAGAGTCGCCGTTGCTCTTCAGCGGAGACGAGAGAGTCGCCGTTGCTCTTCAGCGGAGACGAGAGAGTCGCTCCTGCTCTTCAGCGGAGACGAGAGAGTCGCCGTTGCTCTTCTGCAGAGACGAGAGAGTCGCTCCTGCTCTTCAGCGGAGACGAGAGAGTCGCTCCTGCTCTTCAGCGGAGACGAGAGAGTCGCTCCTGCTCTTCCGCAGAGACGAGAGAGTCGCTCCTGCTCTTCCGCGGAGACGAGAGAGTCGCCGTTGCTCTTCCCCGGAGACGAGAGAGTCGCTCCTGCTCTTCCGCGGAGACGAGAGAGTCGCTCCTGCTCTTCAGCGGAGACGAGAGAGTCGCCGTTGCTCTTCAGCGGAGACGAGAGAGTCGCTCCTGCTCTTCAGCGGAGACGAGAGAGTCGCTCCTGCTCTTCAGCGGAGACGAGAGAGTCGCCGTTGCTCTTCAGCGGAGACGAGAGAGTCGCCGTTGCTCTTCAGCGGAGACGAGAGAGTCGCCGTTGCTCTTCAGCGGAGACGAGAGAGTCGCTCCTGCTCTTCAGCGGAGACGAGAGAGTCGCTCCTGCTCTTCAGCGGAGACGAGAGAGTCGCCGTTGCTCTTCAGCGGAGACGAGAGAGTCGCTCCTGCTCTTCAGCGGAGACGAGAGAGTCGCCGTTGCTCTTCAGCGGAGACGAGAGAGTCGCCGTTGCTCTTCAGCGGAGACGAGAGAGTCGCTCCTGCTCTTCAGCGGAGACGAGAGAGTCGCCGTTGCTCTTCTGCAGAGACGAGAGAGTCGCTCCTGCTCTTCAGCGGAGACGAGAGAGTCGCTCCTGCTCTTCCGCAGAGACGAGAGAGTCGCTCCTGCTCTTCCGCGGAGACGAGAGAGTCGCCGTTGCTCTTCCCCGGAGACGAGAGAGTCGCTCCTGCTCTTCCGCGGAGACGAGAGAGTCGCTCCTGCTCTTCAGCGGAGACGAGAGAGTCGCTCCTGCTCTTCCGCGGAGACGAGAGAGTCGCTCCTGCTCTTCCGCAGAGATGAGAGAGTCGCCGTTGCTCTTCCCCGGAGACGAGAGAGTCGCTCCTGCTCTTCAGCGGAGACGAGAGAGTCGCTCCTGCTCTTCCGCGGAGACGAGAGAGTCGCTCCTGCTCTTCCGCAGAGATGAGAGAGTCGCCGTTGCTCTTCCCCGGAGACGAGAGAGTCGCTCCTGCTCTTCAGCGGAGACGAGAGAGTCGCTCCTGCTCTTCAGCGGAGACGAGAGAGTCGCTCCTGCTCTTCCGCGGAGACGAGAGAGTCGCTCCTGCTCTTCAGCGGAGACGAGAGAGTCGCTCCTGCTCTTCCGCGGAGACGAGAGAGTCGCTCCTGCTCTTCCGCAGAGATGAGAGAGTCGCCGTTGCTCTTCCCCGGAGACGAGAGAGTCGCTCCTGCTCTTCAGCGGAGACGAGAGAGTCGCTCCTGCTCTTCCGCGGAGACGAGAGAGTCGCTCCTGCTCTTCCGCAGAGATGAGAGAGTCGCCGTTGCTCTTCCCCGGAGACGAGAGAGTCGCTCCTGCTCTTCAGCGGAGACGAGAGAGTCGCTCCTGCTCTTCAGCGGAGACGAGAGAGTCGCTCCTGCTCTTCCGCGGAGACGAGAGAGTCGCTCCTGCTCTTCAGCGGAGACGAGAGAGTCGCTCCTGCTCTTCCCCGGAGACGAGAGAGTCGCTCCTGCTCTTCCGGGGAGACGAGAGAGTCGCCGTTGCTCTTCCGCAGAGACGAGAGAGTCGCCGTTGCTCTTCTGCAGAGATGAGAGAGTCGCTCCTGCTCTTCCGCAGAGACGAGAGAGTCGCCGTTGCTCTTCTGCAGAGATGAGAGAGTCGCTCCTGCTCTTCCGCAGAGACGAGAGAGTCGCCGTTGCTCTTCTGCAGAGATGAGAGAGTCGCTCCTGCTCTTCCGCAGAGACGAGAGAGTCGCCGTTGCTCTTCTGCAGAGACGAGAGAGTCGCCGTTGCTCTTCCGCGGAGACGAGAGAGTTGCCGTTGCTCTTCCCCGGAGACGAGAGAGTCGCCCGTGCTCTTCTGGTTTGTTTCTCTTCTGAATATGAACGACCCCTATGGATTGGATTGCACTGCTTTTAAATCACATCAAGGATCTGATTCATTAGCATTTAAAGCATGTTTATTGGATGCAGAGATGCGGCCTGCATGTGGGATCTGCAGGGATTTGCTTGAGCGTTTGTATTGAGACGCTCGTCACGTTCGGTCTGACTCTGTCCGTCTGCCTCAGGCTTCACTGGTGATAGGAAACTCTCTGTCAGTGTCAGTGACGCTTCGCCCCGTCGGGCCCCACAGATCCAGCTGCATTTCTCCATGGGAACTCCAGCTGCTGATTCCCAGATAACTTCCTGTTTCCCAAGAGAGAGCCGTGGGTTCTGTGTTCGGGTCAGTTAAAGACAGAACAACGAAAACTGTGATTGTCATTATAACAAACGTCACACACATATGCCAAATTTCTGTGACTCTTATGAAAGTCTGAATGTGATTCATCAGATGATCGTGGAGAGTCTGCAGTTTCTTCATCATGTGTTTGAATCACATTAACCACCAACATCATCATCAAGCACAACATCTTCAACACGACATTCATTGATTCCTCAAATCTTCTGACCGTTTGCATCTTTAAAACCAATTAATATATTGAATCAGATTCAGCGACACCGAGACGTTTGTAAGTGTAAAAACACTGATGCACTTTTCATCATATTTCCACCAACCAGATGAAAAAATGTTATTGAGGAAAATGTCCTGAGGCGCGTGATTTACACACACACACACATGCACACACACACACGCATGCACACACACGCATGCACACACACACACACACACAAACACAGTCATTCACTCTCTCACACAAACATACACACACACACACACAAAAGACACTCACACACTCACACAGTTTCACACACACACAGTCACTCTCTCTCTCTCTTTCTCTCTCTCTCTCACACACACATTCTCTCTCTCTCTCACACACACACACACACACACAGTTTCACACACACACAGTCACTCTCTCTCTCTCTCTCTCTCTCTCTCACACACACACACACAGATCAGATAAACACAGAGGTCACTGAGCTCACGTTCGCTGCAGGCAGTGAAGGCTCATGGGAAACTGAACAGATCTGTGTGTCAGTACGAGTCTTTGAACTTTCCCAGGACAGAAGAATCCGGACTGAAATTCTAAGTGAGCCGTTGAGTGTTTCAGGACAGATCCCGCAGGAGGAAGAGAGAGACTCTCCGTATCTGCACTGGGTCTGATGATCAGAAACCCGAAACATCCCAAATCTTTTCCTCCATGAATCAACGCCATCAGCCATGAGAGAGTCTGTCATGAACGGCGTTGTGACTGTGGACTCACAGCTTCACATTAATGTGTCTGGATGTTTCCTTTGATATGATTATGTTGTTCAGAAGGTTTTGTAACTGTGTTTCAGGCCAGGTTTCCTCCGTCGTCTGGTTTCTGCTCTTCAAAGCGTCTCCGCAGTCCCAGTGCGGATCTTCTGCTTCAGATCTCCGAAGCTTCTGTCTCTGCGGAGAATCAAAGACATTCTCACAAGAAGAGAACGTCCCGAAAGACTGTGTGTTATTTATTTATTTAGACATTATTCAGCAGTGGAAGAAACAAGAAATGGCCTCAAGCGTAACAGTCTATTTATATAACGAACCTCTGCAGAATCTGCTGTTTATCCGCAGCTCTGAACTCAAAAATACTTCACATCTGATGACATAATGGACCACAATAAACCAGATTATGCAGGAAAACATCTGGAATATTTCTATGGAAGCCCATTTCTGCCACACTAAAATCACATTTCTGAAATAAAAAGACATAATTCTGATATAAAATTCCAAATTATGACAGAAAGTACAAATTCATTACTATGTGTTTGTTCATGTACTATGTGTAGATTAAATAGTCATTTCATTAAATAGTCATTTCAATCATTTCATTTCATAATTATTTCATAATTTGGACTTTTTATATCAAGTATTTTTTTCATATGCAGAAAAACAGATGATGAACTGAAGATCTGTGAGTGTGATGATGATGAAGATCTTCATCCTCATGTCTGACGTTCGTCTCTAAGGAAAGATGCTCGGCTCTGGGAAGGTCAGACACTACATGCTAATGACCTTTGACCTCACATCTGCATCTCACACATAACCACAGCGCCGTAAGGATTTGATTTCATTTGATTCACGAATTCAAGCGATTAATTGTGAATCAAACGAGCATTATCCGGATGAGCGGCTCAGGAGGGCTGAGAGCAGCTGACAGGAAGTGCAGTGAGGTCACTTCCTGTAACGCACTGATCGGGATGAAGATATTCCGTCTGTTTTTAATGCTGATTTTTCCAAACTTCCCCAACATTAATCAGTGTTGGCAGGAAATATTTAATCAATTGTACTGGAGAAACTGAAAGTGATTATATAGTGGGGAAGCAGTTTTTCGCGGGTTGTTCGTTCCTCCGGATCAAACGGGAACAGGAAACAGAGGAAGAGCAGCGATGGACCGATCAACCCGTTCAGATCGACAGTGAACAGAAGAAACTGTGACGCATGAAACAAAAACAGTTCATGGAACAGAAGAAATATTGAAGAGAACAAGCAATCATTGTGATGGTCAACAAATACCGATTTAATAAACTCTGTGAGAACTCTTGTTGTTCCTGATATAAAGCCTCTGAAAGTCTGTGCTTTTCTTCAGCCTCGGATGTTTCCAAGAAACACTTTGATTGATCGGAGCTGCATTTTTCTGGCAGCGTCTCACTGTGAGGAAGAAACAAACACCCACAGGAATATTATTACACACAGAAACAGGGTCATCTGTCGGATCTGTGTGTGTGTGTGTGTGTGTGTGTGTGTGTGTGTGTGTGAGAGAGTGTGTATCTGAAGGCTGTTCAGATCCATGGCAGTGTGAAGGCATGCTTAAAGCTGCAGTGTTCACACACACACTGGGATTGATTTTCTTCAGCCACTCAATAAAACACAAACACTCTTCAGATCAGAGGCTGCTCACAGAATCACGGTCTGATGATCGTGTCTTTATCTTCACACAGCCGTATGTTTATCAGGATTGTTCCCAGGAATGGCTGATATAAACAGAACGAGCAGTAAGTGCCGTCCTGGGACAGAGATGCTATTGACTGACACACGCCAGCGAGTATTCACACGAGAACAAGTGACTCACACGAGAACAAGTGACTCACACGAGAACAAGTGACTCACACGAGAACAAGTGACTCACACGAGAACAAGTGACTCACACGAGAACAAGTGAATCACACAAGAACAAGTGACTCACACGAGAACAAGTGACTCACACGAGAACAAGTGACTCACACGAGAACAAGTGAATCACACGAGAACAAGTGAATCACACAAGAACGACTGACTCACATGAGATCAACTGATTCAAACGAGAATGATTGATTCATACAAGAACGTCTGATTCACACGAGAATGACTGATTCATACAAGAACGTCTGATTCACATGACAGTAAGTGCGTGGGCGCCGTGAAGGCCACAGGGGTGCTGTCCGCAGGCACCACTGTCTGAGGCAGTTCCTGCAACCCAATCCGGTTCCACAGTCAGTCCTGCTCCTCCAGGATGATCATCCATACGGGCCATCACAAGAAGGGTTAGGGTTTGGTTTTCCTGTACAGTTTCAAAAGCATGGAGGAGATCCCGGAAGACAGGCTTACATGAGGAGAACCCAGGGAGACAGGCGTTACACGAGAAGATCTGCTCTTATGTGTGAGGAGGAACAGGTGGAGCTGTCACACACAGACTTCATGAGGACGGCGTCCTCTTGTGGATCCTGAGCTCACGGATCAGCACCGGATTAGCAACTGACGTTTCCCAGAGAACACCAGAAGTCCAGCATTCACGGATGAGAGCAGGTTCACACGGAGCACATGCGACAGACGGAAAAGAGAGATGCCATGAGGAACGTTATGCTGCAAAATCATCCAGCAGGAGCGTCTGGCGGTGGATCAGTGATGGAGGAATATCCTCAGATCACTGTCAGAGCTTATGCTGGTGCCGTGACCCTGAGCTCAAAAATACAAAAAAGTTGTACAAAAAATAGGGAGAGACCGATAACAGTCAGAAACTCTGACTGAAACTCTCACAGCCTTTACTAGTTTCTGGTCATTTGATGCAAAGGTAATATGCAAAGTATAATGTGTACATAAAAAAAAAAAAAAAAAATATATATATAAAACGCTTTGCAGGATGCGTTGATTATAGCCGTTTACAGCACAGCTAGCCGTGGATTATCCCTCACATGATCCGCAGACTGAGAGTTCGGCTCTCCTGATGATCCCAAGAGTTGAGAAACACATCCAAGGTCATCAGTGTCTGAAATCCAGTTTCATCACAGAAACTCTCCATTTCCCCACCCATTTCACAATCAAGGCGTCCAGAGATGGGGAAATGTTACTTGAAATAGTCTTTGCATTCATTGACTTTTACAGTGACGTTACATAAAGAAATCATGAATGTCATTGAAATTCATGACCGAAAGAGTCCGATGATGATTTATTTATGATTCAAACACAAGAAATGAAGCTCTTCTGACCTGTGAGCGCATGAATATTATATTTCTCTGAGCCAGAATGAGTTTGATTCTTCTGACACACAAACGTCCGAGTCTGAGAACGATCCTTTAACTCGGTTTATCTGAACGTGTGTCGTGGCTTTGCGTTCAGTCCCGACGCATCACTTCCTGTCACACTGACACAATAGAGACTAATATTAGCAGAACACAGGGTTACTCTAGAACCCTCACGAAGAGAACCGACATTCAGACGTATTCAGGAGAATCACCTGCTTATACTCGCACTGTGTGTGTGTGTGTGTGAGAGAGTGTGTGAGTGTGAGAGAGAGTGTGTTTGAGTGAGAGAGTGTTTGAGTTTGTAAGAGAGTGTGTGTGTGGAAGAGAGAGAGTGTGTGTGTGTGTGTGTGTGTGTGTGTGTGGAAGAGAGAGAGAGTGTGTATGTGTGTGTGGAAGAGAGAGAGTGAGTGTGTGTGTGAGAGAGTGTTTGAGTTTGTAAGAGAGTGAGAGTGTGTGTATGAGAGAGAGTGTGTGTGTGTGTGTGTGTGTGTGGAAGAGAGAGTGTGTGAGTTTGTAAGAGAGAGTGTGTTTGAGTGAGAGAGTGTGTGTGTGTGTGGAAGAGAGAGAGTATGTGAGTGAGAGTGTGTGTGAGAGAGAGAGTGTGTGTGTGAGAGAGTGTTTGAGTTTGTGTTTGTGTGAGAGAGTGTGTGTGTGTGTGTGGAAGAGAGAGAGTATGTGAGTGAGAGTGTTTTTCTGAACATCTCCCGCATCTTTAAAGCTTTAATAGCGGCACATCAGCAGCGTTAGGATGGAAATGTGTAGTTTATCATGAACATTACAGATGAATCACTTCTGTTCAGGATCATTGAGCAAATTCATTATATGATCCAAATGTGCAGCGTAAATCTTAAAAAATGTAATTAAATATTGACCCAATGCTCGTATAAAACACCAGCTCAGTTTCTGCCGATGAAGCGTTTCGTTCTCCAGCAATACAAACACTGAATCAGAATCACATCCACAGTTCAGAATAAACAAGACAGAATAAAGCAGACCGTTTATTATCTGGTGTGAGAACAGAGAGTCGGGGATCTGGGATCCGTCATGACTTCAGCAGGAAAGAGGAGCATCACGTCCGCAGAACTCATGGAAGAAACGCTCGTCTGACGGAAACCCGGTAAAATTAGCTGCGCGTGAACTTGCACTCCGGCCTGCGGGATTCCAGAGTAAACAGGAAGTGCTGGAGGCGTAGAGCTCCGAAAACACCCCGAACCGAGTCTCCCAGCTCCAACAACACGGAGCCGGCCGTCACAACACACTCACACAGACACACACAACCACACTCACACAGACACACACAACCACACTCACACTCACACAGACACACACAACCACACTCACACAGACACACACTCACACACACACACACTCACACACACAACCACACTTACACTCACACACACACACTTTGTTCACACTCAATACAACGTTACTGTATTTGAACAGCATGTGAAACTACATTTAGATTGAATGGTTTTAAAATAAACTAATAAAGTTAAGGGTGATTTCCTCCACAGATGATCGACGAGTTCAACAGCAAACACACGCACCCAACATCTGCGTCACACACAGAAACAGTGTGTTTAGTGTGATGTGTGTGTTCTGCTGCTGTAACGTGAGGATATTCGTGTTTCCTGTAACGTTTATCACATTTACACATTCATCAGCAGTTAATGAATACTGCTGGTTAATCACACTTCAAACAAACATTTATTTTGATCTTAAGCAATTTGAATAAATGCACTTTTAAAATATGATTATAAATAAAACAACAGATGCAAATGGAGTCAGTAATCAGCCATGAGTGCAGGATCTGGGAAATATTACCCAGAGTTCATGTCTGCTATAGAGAGTTAGCCTGTGATCGCCGCGGGTTTATGATCGAGCTCTCGCTGAAACCAGAACCGCCCATTTCCTCTCATTCATGGCCTGATGGGAAAGCCTGCAACTTCCTTCCTGTTTCTGTTTCTCTGCAGAACTCAGCCAGACGCTCCAGAGCAACTATTGTCCAGTGTTTGTATCCTTCAGTCGCACACAATACACGGCTTTCCTTCTCGTATAAATAATCCCGTCATCGGCTGCGTTCCCGCCGGAGGCTTCAGTGTTCCTCGGAGCAACTCTCCTTCAGTTTCAGGAATGGATGGAGTCCCAGCTCACGATCAGCAGATGATGAAGCAGCGCTGTGTGTCGAAACACAACGAACGCAGTGCGAGTTTGACAAACGGCCCAATCTGACCTTATTTAATTAAAACATTAAATAATAGCTGAGCAGAACATCAAGAGACAAAACGTCCCGCCGGCCCCGTGACCTCTGACCCCGCAGACACGTGACCTCTGACCCCGGCTAGGCCAGGATGTCGCTGCGCTTGCTGCACCAGACCACCAGCGCCACCATGGCCAGCGTGAGGAAGACGGGGATGAGGATGAGGAGGGTGAGCGTGTCGTCGGGCGGGTCGGCGAACAGCAGGCGCTCCGCAGTGCAGTTGGAGAAGAAGAGCTGGTGCAGACGGATGATGAAGCGCTCCACCTGCGGGTTCGGCCAGAAGCAGCCGATGCGCTCTGCGTTCAGCTCCGTGCAGCGCGAGAACACGTGGTACTCCCTGAGGAAACACACACACACACACACACATATTCATTCCTTAAGGTCTAATTAAGCCGGACTCATCAAGCGGAGTGAAAAGGAACACATAACTCCTGAACACAACATAAGCTAGTTGTGTATGTGTGTATTTGTGCTGTTGATGTGTGTTTGTGTGTATTTGATGTGTGTATTTGTGCTGCTGCTGATGATGATGAAGATGAAGGTTCACCTGATGAAGTGTGTGAGGTTGCATCTGTCGTCCGGATGGATGAGGTTCATGTCGGCGGTGAATCTCTCGCCGCATCTTTCCATCTCCAGCAGCAGGAGAGTCTGATTACACTGCAGGATCCGCGGCTGCTGCGAGACGGACGAGTCAGTGTCTGAATCTGAAGAAACACACCGTCAGACCAGCACACACACACACACACACACACACACACACACACTCTCTCACACTCACACACACACTATCTCTCTCACACTCACACACACACACACACACACACACACACACAATATCTCGCTCTCACACACACACACACACACACACACACACACACACGCACACTCACCTGATAAAGCTCTTGTAGGCACTGCATTCACTGCTGAAAGAACAACAGACAGGTTTAGTTTGATATCTGAGATTCTTATGAATCTGACGAACTGAATCTGACGAACTGAATCTGACGAACTGAATCTGACGAACTGAATCTGACGAACTGAATCTGAAGAACTGAATCTGACGAACTGAATCTGACGAACTGAATCTGACGAACTGAATCTGACGAACTGAATCTGACGAACTGAATCTGACGAACTGAATCTGAAGAACTGAATCTGACGAACTGAATCTGACGAACTGAATCTGACGAACTGAATCTGACGAACTGAATCTGAAGAACTGAATCTGACGAACTGAATCTGAAGAACTGAATCTGAGGAACTGAATCTGAAGAACTGAATCTGACGAACTGAATCTGACGATCTGAATCTGAAGAACTGAATCTGACGAACTGAATCTGACGAACTGAATCTGACGATCTGAATCTGACGAACTGAATCTGACGAACTGAATTTGACGAACTGAATCTGACGAACTGAATCTGACGAACTGAATCTGACGAACTGAATCTGAAGAACTGAATCTGACGAACTGAATCTGACGAACTGAATCTGACGATCTGAATCTGAAGAACTGAATCTGAGGAACTGAATCTGAAGAACTGAATCTGACGAACTGAATCTGACGATCTGAATCTGAAGAACTGAATCTGACGAACTGAATCTGACGAACTGAATCTGAAGAACTGAATCTGACGAACTGAATCTGACGAACTGAATCTGACGAACTGAATCTGACGAACTGAATCTGAAGAACTGAATCTGACGAACTGAATCTGAAGAACTGAATCTGACGAACTGAATCTGACGAACTGAATCTGAGGAACTGAATCTGACGAACTGAATCTGACGAACTGAATCTGACGATCTGAATCTGACGAACTGAATCTGACGAACTGAATCTGAAGAACTGAATCTGACGAACTGAATCTGAAGAACTGAATCTGAGGAACTGAATCTGAGGAACTGAATCTGACGATCTGAATCTGACGAACTGAATCTGACGAACTGAATCTGAGGAACTGAATCTGACGATCTGAATCTGACGAACTGAATCTGACGAACTGAATCTGACGAACTGAATCTGACGAGCTGAATCTGAGGAGCTGAACTCTGTTTTCTCTAGAACTGGTTTACAGCCAAAATGTAATTAATGAACTTTGCAACATTAATGCTGTTATTTTAATATTAATTACTGTGAAGCTGCTTTGAAACATTCTGTACTAAAAAAATTACTTTTCAGTAAGCTTTAATCTCACACCAAACTCATATATTCTTCAGCAGAAGCAGTTTTACTCCAGCAATCATGAGTGACGAACAGCAGCTGATGCTGGAGCTTCAGCGCGTCTGTCAGAGAAAACTTACTGGAGCAGAGACACGAATCCTGATGCCCAGTGTGACAAACACACCTTCACACACACACACACACACACACACACACACACACACACACACACACACACACACACACACACACACACACACACACACACACACACACACACACACACACAGAGACACAGTCCTGGGCTTAAATTCATCATGAAATCTAAATTTCAATATTGAAATCATTATTGCAGTTATTCTGATTGATTTATGGCTGCACATCATGAATGAGTGAGAATAACAGCATCTTCTCTAATGATGAGGGCGGGGCAACAACCTGTCAATCACATGAGATCCACCAATAGCAAACCACAACCATCAATCAATTCCTCAAGCCCCGCCCACATTTGCTCTTGTTTGAGAAGCGATTCTCTCCATATACAGCAGTGCTTGCTCTCTGCTGGTCTCGGGCAGGATCTGCTCCCGTGTTTCCTGGTTTCCCGCACATGTGTCCAGCGTTCAGTCGTTGGAGAGCCAGAGGTTCCAGATGTGATGATGCGGCTTAAGTGTGTGAACGGGTCACCGGCTCAGGCCTTCAACACACTTGAGTGTTATTGTGCTAAACTGAGCGGTTTCCGGCGTCCGGACGCAGACGGCAGGCCGTGATAATGTTCAGGAGTGTGTGTTTCCCTCGGGAGCGGCTGAATCCTCTGGGAAGGAGCTGAAGTGTGTCCGTCATCAGCAGCTGGAGCATCACACAGACTCAAGCTCCACAAACACACACACTCACAAAAACACACGCGCAAACACACACACACAAAAACACTCACAAAAACACACACAAAACACACACGCACAAACACTCACAAAAACACACATGCAAACACACACACACACGCACAAACTCGCACACAAAAACACACACACAGACACAAAAACACACACGCAAACACACACACACACGCAAACGCTCAGCAGGTTTTCAGGGTCAATATGAACTTCATGATGAGAATCTTCTGCTGTTTCCGGGATCAAAATGATTTTCTTCCTCCGTTCACTTGTTAAATGATATTGATTGTTTGCACTATATTGATCTTTATATAAAACGGCAGTTGCAAATGAAGTGATGAGATGATAATGAGTGTTTCCATGGCGACGGCTCCATCCACTCAGAGCGAAGAGGAAAACAATCAGCCAATCCCACAGAACGACTGGAGAGCAATTACACCGTTTTAGGATGAAAACAGTGAGTGTGTGTGTGTGTGTGTGTGTGTGTGTGTGTGAGTGAGTGCATGCGTGTGTGTGTGTGTGTGTGTATGAGTGTGTGAGTGAGTGTGAGTATGTGAGTGTGAATGAGGTGTGTGTGTTTGTGTGTGTGTGGTGTGTATGAGGTGTGTGTGTGGTGTGTATGAGGTGTGTGTGTATGTGTATGAGGAGTGTTTGAGGTGTGTGTGTGACGAGTCACACACACTGACGAGTCACACACACCGACAGCAGCAGATGATGTTGCTGCAGGATCACGGCCTCAATTAAAATCTGAAATGAAAGGTGTTTCTGCGTTTCCTAATGGAACTTCAAGTTAATGTTTCAGGGTCTGAACGTGTCGCTTCTCATTCACACAAACACAGCAATCACTGACGGATCTTAATTAAACATGCCTGTGCTTCTCATTAACGACTCACAGGTGCTTTTACTCAAGAGTGTGTGAGAGTGTGTGTGCACCCGTTCCTCCAGCTGAACTGCAGCGGCTTTCAGAGAGCATAACGAACATGATCGGACTTTACGATGAAAGCGCACTAATCTGATATGCAAAGCTCTCAGCCAATCAGAGGATTGTGTTTGTTTTTCTGAGCGTCTTCAAGTCTCTCGTTTCCTCACATGTGGACAATCATCTGATCAGAATCAGCGTTCGCTGTGCCGAGATGTGCCAAGATTCGTCCCTGAGGAACTCTGGTGTGGGAACCAAAGGGTTGAAAATCCGTGTGAATCTCTGTGACCTTGGGAGCCATCACAAACCCCCAGTAGAACCAACAGAACCAGCACAAACCCCAGCAGAACCAGCACAAACCCCAGCAGAACCAACAGAACCAGCACAAACCCCAGCAGAACTATCACAAACCTTAGCAGAACCACCAGAACCAGAGTAACTACTGCTCAAATCCCAGCAGAACCATCAAAAACCCCAGCAGAACCAACAGAACCAGCACAATCCCCAGAAGAACTATCACAAACCCCATCAGAACCAACAGAACCAGCAAAAACCCCAGCAGAACTATCACAAACCTCAGCAGAACCACCAGAACCAGAGTAACTGCTGCTCAAATCCCAGCAGAGCCATCAAAAACCCCAGCAGAACCAACAGAACCAGCACAATCCCCAGAAGAACTATCACAAACCCCATCAGAACCAACAGAACCAGCAAAAACCCCAGCAGAACTATCACAAACCTCAGCAGAACCACCAGAACCAGAGTAACTGCTGCTCAAATCCCAGCAGAGCCATCAAAAACCCCAGCAGAACCAACAGAACCAGCACAATCCCCAGAAGAACTATCACAAACCCCATCAGAACCAGCAAAACCATCACAAACCCCAGCAGAGCCAACAGAACCAGCAGAACCAGAGGAACTGTGGCTCAAATCCCAGCAGAACCATCACAAACCCCATCAGAACCAGTAGAACCACCAGAACAATCACAAACTCCATCAGAACCAGCAGAACATCACAAACCCCAGCAGAGCCATCACAAACCCCATCAGAACCAGTAGAACCACCAGAACCATCACAAACCCCATCAGAACCAGTAGAACCACCAGAACAATCACAAACCCCAGCAGAACCAACAGAACCAGCAAAAACCCCAGCAGAACTATCACAAACCTCAGCAGAACCAACAGAACCAGCAAAAACCCCAGCAGAACTATCACAAACCTCAGCAGAACCACCAGAACCAGAGTAACTGCTGCTCAAATCCCAGCAGAACCATCACAAACCCCATCAGAACCAGCAGAACATCACAAACCCCAGCAGAACCATCACAAACCCCATCAGAACCAGTAGAACCACCAGAACCATCACAAACCCCATCAGAACCAGTAGAACCACCAGAACAATCACAAACTCCATCAGAACCAAAAGAACAAGCAGAACCAGAGGAACTGCGGCTCAAATCCCAGCAGAACCATCACAAACCCCATCAGAACCAGCAGAACATCACAAACCCCTCCAGAACCAAAAGAACAAGCAGAACCAGAGGAACTGCGGCTCAAATCCCAGCAGAACCCTCTGGAATCATGAATATTGTTTCCGAAAGAGTCTCTGCTCATCAAAACTGAATTTATTAGATGATACAGTAAAACAGTGTAATATTATGTCAGTGTAAAAAAGCTGTTTTCTATGTGAATATATAGTAAAGTGTCATTTATTCCTGTGATTAAAGCTGAATTTATTAGATGATAAATACAGTAAAACAGTGTAATATTATATCAGTGTAAAACAGCTGTTTTCTATGTGAATATATAGTAAAGTGTCATTTATTCCTGTGATTAAAGCTGAATTTATTAGATGATAAATACAGTAAAACAGTGTAATATTATATCAGTGTAAAACAGCTGTTTTCTATGTGAATATATAGTAAAGTGTCATTTATTCCTGTGATTAAAGCTGAATTTATTAGATGATAAATACAGTAAAACAGTGTAATATTATATCAGTGTAAAACAGCTGTTTTCTATGTGAATATATAGTAAAGTGTCATTTATTCCTGTGATTAAAGCTGAATTTATTAGATGATAAATACAGTAAAACAGTGTAATATTATATCAGTGTAAAACAGCTGTTTTCTATGTGAATATATAGTAAAGTGTCATTTATTCCAGTGATTAAAGCTGAATTTATTAGATGATAAATACAGTAAAACAGTGTAATATTATATCAGTGTAAAACAGCTGTTTTCTATGTGAATATATAGTAAAGTGTCATTTATTCCAGTGATTAAAGCTGAATTTATTAGATGATAAATACAGTAAAACAGTGTAATATTATATCAGTGTAAAACAGCTGTTTTCTATGTGAATATATAGTAAAGTGTCATTTATTCCTGTGATTAAAGCTGAATTTATTAGATGATAAATACAGTAAAACAGTGTAATATTATATCAGTGTAAAACAGCTGTTTTCTATGTGAATATATAGTAAAGTGTCATTTATTCCTGTGATTAAAGCTGAATTTATTAGATGATAAATACAGTAAAACAGTGTAATATTATATCAGTGTAAAACAGCTGTTTTCTATGTGAATATATAGTAAAGTGTCATTTATTCCAGTGATTAAAGCTGAATTTATTAGATGATAAATACAGTAAAACAGTGTAATATTATATCAGTGTAAAACAGCTGTTTTCTATGTGAATATATAGTAAAGTGTCATTTATTCCAGTGATTAAAGCTGAATTTATTAGATGATAAATACAGTAAAACAGAGTAATATTATATCAGTGTAAAACAGCTGTTTTCTATGTGAATATATAGTAAAGTGTCATTTATTCCTGTGATTAAAGCTGAATTTATTAGATGATTAATACAGTAAAACAGTGTAATATTATATCAGTTTAAAACAGCTGTTTTCTATGTGAATATATAGTAAAGTGTCATTTATTCCTGTGATTAAAGCTGAATTTATTAGATGATTAATACAGTAAAACAGTGTAATATTATATCAGTGTAAAACAGCTGTTTTCTATGTGAATATATAGTAAAGTGTCATTTATTCCTGTGATTAAAGCTGAATTTATTAGATGATAAATACAGTAAAACAGAGTAATATTATATCAGTGTAAAACAGCTGTTTTCTATGTGAATATATAGTAAAGTGTCATTTATTCCTGTGATTAAAGCTGAATTTATTAGATGATTAATACAGTAAAACAGTGTAATATTATATCAGTTTAAAACAGCTGTTTTCTATGTGAATATATAGTAAAGTGTCATTTATTCCTGTGATTAAAGCTGAATTTATTAGATGATTAATACAGTAAAACAGTGTAATATTATATCAGTGTAAAACAGCTGTTTTCTATGTGAATATATAGTAAAGTGTCATTTATTCCAGTGATTAAAGCTGAATTTATTAGATGATAAATACAGTAAAACAGTGTAATATTATATCAGTGTAAAACAGCTGTTTTCTATGTGAATATATAGTAAAGTGTCATTTATTCCTGTGATTAAAGCTGAATTTATTAGACGATAAATACAGTAAAACAGTGTAATATTATATCAGTGTGAAACAGCTGTTTT